>OMNW01015591.1:1079-23737 GCA_900303245.1 Selene dorsalis
ATAGCAGACAGTTTGGGAGTAACATGTTACCCATGTGAATGTTAACAGCACACACACACACACACACACACACACACACACACACAGTCACTGAGTGCTTGGTGCCAACAGCAAAATCTTCAGCCAGACACTATCTTTGCATTTAGAGCAGCACAAATACCCTGAGCATCTTGTAGAGCTTACCACAGGTCTTCTGTGGATTTAAGCTGTCTCATTGTCTTCTGTCTTGTCCTCATTTTATATTGATGACATGATCTAGAGATCAGAGCTCCAAGGGGCCTATTTTTAACATCAGCTGCGTGTTTCAGGTTGTCACAATGATGCAGAATAAATCTGGGACTGATTAGACACCTCTCTGATGCCACTGCATGATTTTGCAGTATGGTGTCCACCCTGACAGTCTAACATGGTTATCTGCCTCCACCACTCAAGCTAGTTTCCCGTTACACTCCTGTTAATCCAGAGTATGTGACCTTTGACCTTTGACCAACAAATTCTAGTCAGTTGATCCATGAGTCCAAGTGGACATTGGTGCAAAATTTGAAAGGATTGCATTAAGGAGTTCTGGAGATAATGCATTATTAATCCCAAAACCATGTTTTGTGAAGTCACTGTGACGTTGACCTTTCACCTTTAACCTCCAAAACCTAATCAGTTCATCTGGTCATGTGGGTTAAAGTTGAAGAAAATCCTTCAAGGTGTTATTGAGATTCTGTGACCCTGAGAATGGGACAGACAAAAATAACTTGCCTGCAGCTCTGACTGTCGCCAGTGTGAACTAATAAAAATATCTGTGCAGTTGTAACGTGGCAGCTCTATGTAGCTTTGCCAGCAACTACACAGTGTAGCAACACTGGGAATCTCATCAGGGAGCATTATTTTGGCATTAGCTTTGAAAATGTTGACAAGGTGGGGCAAACAGCTCAGTAGACCGATAGAATAGCCAGGAGGAGGCTGGCACAGGACTACCATTACATGCAATATATAATGTCCAATCACACTGTAGTCTTATAATTAAATATAATGACACAGTGTCAAGTATGCAACCAAACTAATATTTGCATCATCTACTGTCTACATGCACTCTACATGTGGTCCAAGGTAAAGGTCTGTCCAAACCTGTGTCCACCTGCAGGCTATGCCCCCACAGGAAAACATGGAATAGCAGGATAATAGCGATCCACCGAGTTGATTAACAAGAAATGTCAAACTTTGATCAAACAGCTTGACAGGAGCTACTTTCTGTAGATCCAGAACTGGGATCATTATCATAAGAACCACTGAGACACTAAGAACCACTAAGACATTAAGAAGCAGCAGCAGCTCTGGAGTGCTTCATCTGTGGTGGGAATGTGATTCAATCCCATCCAGCCCTATCAGTCTTTATAAGATAGTTAGTTAGTCAGCAGTTAGTTATGTTTGTGAAGTGCTACCTGTGTGAGTCGAGGAGAGTCTGTGTTTCGTCTGTGATCTGTTCAACCCCTCATCATCAGCGTCCTCTCTACTCAGAGGACACACAACTTCATTATTCACCTGCAGACAGAGAATGTGGAGGTGCAGATGAGAGGATACATTTACCCTTCATACAGTAACATTTAATTATATTTTATTTGTAAAATAACCCATTTAAGTTAGTTGGCCACCACCACTGTAATAAAGTATTTTTGATATTTCCATTTAGTTGCATTAAGCCTAACATTTTAATGTAAAAAACACAAAAAACAGAATGAAGTTACCAGTATATTCCATAAAAACTTGTTGGGTAGAGTAACAGCTTCACTTTGCAGTTTGAAAAACCTAAAACCATCTCAGTGTAGTTTTACATCTCATCTCTCAGGCTTCTCTCTGGAGGTCAGTTAGCCAATCAGAAAAGAGGAGTCTCTGAGCTTCTCCTCTGATTGGCTGACTGATTTCTGAGTGATTGAATAAAAATATAGCAGATTGCAGTATAACTAATGTCAGTGGATGGCAGCAGTAACAACTAAGAGTAACCATATCCTCCAAGGTTCTGATGGGTCCAGATTGGTGGGGGTTGGGCTGTGGCTGAGGGCAGTGGCTATTTTACTGTGACATCACAAAGTGACAAAAGTCCTGACGGCTGGTTTTAAGGCTCAGTCTCGGGCGTGTATACTTCTTTGTGACTTCTTTGTTGTTCTTTGAGGCTTTGATACTTTCACAGTATTAACATAGAACATTGACTTGACTTATAACCAAACTAAACATCTACAACTTTATACAATAAGGGACCTTTAATACTGTGGTCATGTCAATTCTAATTATGACTAGACAAAACTCAAAATCGAGAATGCTGTAGTTTTGAGAAGCCATAACCTCCACCTGGTCTAAGTAATGAGAGCTTTAACATAATGAGTATACATCTCTGAGATTGAAGGTGATCTCCAAGTTGGACCAGAAAGATTCAGAGAATTCAGGATACATGTCCAGAACCTGAAAAAATAAAAAACAAAATACATATTCATTCAGTTATCCAATCAGGTATTCATTTTAGACATCAGAGAAATATGTTCTCAGTGACTTTGACTTTGAACTTTACCTCCAGCATATCCTCCCTGTGTATCTTGTGCAGGTCACAATAGGTCAAAGCTCTAACATCAGCCCTGGATTTTCCTGGTAGAACATACAGATTGATGGGTTCCCCAAAGATGTCATTCTTACCTGGAGGAGAAGGTCATGTAGTTATGACATGAAGTAGAAATCTTGATATGTTCTTTTATTCTATGTATCAGAGGCATTGTTCACCTGAGTGTCACTTGGACCACCGGATGGAGCTACTACCTGAGGCACGTACAAACACTTACCCAGTATAGCTACCACCATGTCTCCTTTGAGGATCTCAATGGATCCTCTGGAGATGAAGTACAGTTCTGATAACAGGTCTCCAGCATGGACAAGGGTGTCACCAGGAGGAGCATGGGTGGTCTTAAACTTCATGGCCAGGGCTCTCAGGCAGCCTTTAGTGGACCCTAGACACAGCAACAAATACAATGTGTTTGTCAATTGCTTCATGTTCCGCTTATCCTGTACTTGATATGCAATGTCATTCATTGAAGAGATCTCTTCTACCATTCATTGCTGTCACTCCCTCTCCATGTTATGATCAGACTTCAGATTCTTCAGATGATATTTAAAATCCCAAACAGTGATACTGTATCACATCTGTCTCATGTCAGAGGGTTGGAACAGGGTTGTTCCTAAGCATACAGAGCACCAGTCTGCAGTCTGCTCCTATCTCCTCTGGAATAAACATTTGTTTCTTCTTTTCAGGTCTCAGAGTGGTGTGGCTCAGATATGACTCAACACCCTCCGCATTATATTCTTCATATATGCACACAATCTATTTAAACTGCACTTTGTTCTGTTTGTATATGGCTTTAAATCTGTGTTTTTAATATGCTGCTACCCTCTTTGTTTATCCAGTTTCACCTGCACATTGATGTAGAGCTGCTCAGCTGACTTTCATTGTGACAGTGACAGTAAAATAATATATAATATATACAGTTTTACCTTTGAAAGCATTACAGTTCTGCAGCAGTGACCTGTTGAGGTGGAGACAGATATCTGCCTGGAGACACTCTGGGAAACCTTTTAGAACCTGGAGGAGTTTTGGGGGGATGGAGGACACAGAGAGAGGGCACAGAGAGAGAGAGAGGAGCTTCTTACTTTGTGAGTGTTTGTAGTCACCAGCTGAAATTACACAGTAAAGAAATTCTTCATGTTAAGTAACTCAAAACATTTTTCTGCAACTGTACACTAGCAGCAATGTCAGTGGATAGCTGCAGTTCCCTGCAGGTCATTCACTGTATCGACCATTTCAAATGGCATTGAAATGGTTGTATTGACGAGTCAGTTCAATAGGCTGTTGCTAGTAGTTTTGTTGTGTCCTTGTTTGTTGATTCAAGGAATGATCACAGGAACAGGAACAACAAAAAAAGAAATTAGAAATTTTATGCATTTCCTTTCTTTTGGGGGCATTTCTACCTTTATTTGGGGAGGACAGTGGAGAGAGACTCGGAAACTGGGGAGAGAGAGACCGTAGGACTCCAACTCATGGTTGCTACAATTAGGATTAAGCCTATATGATGAGTGCACCAGGTGAGCCACAGGGGCACACCCTAAAATTCTCTTTAAATATGAAGTCTAAAACCTAAGGGTCCTGTCTCAAAGTTATTTTTTAACATTATGTGATAAGACAAGTTTATTACATAAAACATCACCCACTAAAAATCTTTTATGTAAAAGTAGTTTTTTTCCCAAACAATGAACAGCTGTCTTTTGGGGCAGTCGTCCATGTTGCCTTTCTCATGGCTGCATGTTTATCATTGATGTTTAATGGATCCTTGTAGACCATCCCCCCCAAATCATCAACTTTAATCAGAATATTAACTGAACATAATGTTGGAATATAAAATAATCAGTTCTCAGTTATAAACAATGCAGCATGTCTTTTTTATTTCTAATGAAAAGCTGAGATCTTCTAATATGGCTGACAGAGACACTGTTAGTTCACACTGTTAATGTCCCATACTCACAGCATTCATATCTATCCCATTCGTGTATGACCACGCATGTTGGAAGTACTCCTCCAGCCGCTGCTTCAGAGGGTTGGGGATCTGGTGGAAGCGGATGAACTCTCGAACTTTCATCATCTGGGCATGGTAGCGTGCTGTACCAGAGTAAAGCCGCTGGATAATGGCTGACACGTTCCCAAAAATGCTGGCATACATCAGAGCTGGAGGAGACACAAACAGAAACAGGAACTACATAATTATATAATTCACCTTTAATTCAAGAAGAAGTTTAAGAGTTGATCATCAGAAACCAAAGAACAAGAAACCACAAGAACACATCAAAACATTACACTAACTAAATTTCTATAAGTCAAAAAACAACTCAGCCAAAATCTTCCAACAGGTTGAGTATGGAACTCACCGCCAATGAGCATGACACAGATAGAGAAGATCTTCTCAGAGTTGGTGTTTGGTGAGACATTCCCGAAGCCTACACTGGTCAGACTGCTGAAGGTGAAGTATAGAGCTGTGACATATTTATCTCTAATGGAGGGACCAGAGTCCATGATGGAGTCATTGTACGGCTTCCCCAGCTGCTCACCCAGATTGTCCAGCCAGCCGATCCCAGCTGAGGCTGCCCGTTCCACATTACCTATGGCATACCTGGGTGAAAAAGACAAACATCAAGCTTATAATAATAAAGCCTAAAACAACAGTATCACATTGTGTTCTTAATAAGGTTTGGGTATGAGTCATATAAACTAAGATAAAGTGAAGTACCAGATGCAGGCCAACCAGTGGGCAATGAGGGCAAAGGTGCACATGAGGAGGAAGAGAACAGCAGCACCATACTCTGAGTACCGGTCCAACTTCCTGGCTACACGAACCAATCGCAGCAACCGAGCCGTTTTCAATAAACCAATCAGAGTGGTGGTCTGTCAGGAGCAGGAGAATGAGAGCAGCAATATTTCTCTGTGACTGTGAGTGAACAAATGATTAAAAATATTAAACAAATCACTTCTTTCTCCTCTTTCTTTCTCTTCCTGTCCTCTTTTCCCTAGAATCAAGATCCACCTTTCCTCCCTACCGTCCCTGTTCTAACCCCATCCTCATCTTCTTTCCCTCCCCCCTCCCTACCTCTCCCTCTCCTCCTCCCCTAACCACCTCCTCTCCTGAGCGGTAGATGAGGAGGTCAAAGGGGATGGCCGCCACCATGTCGATGAGGAACCAGCCTTTGAAGTAGTGAACAGCAATCCGAGACGACTGGCTCACCACCTGAGGAGACAAAGTACAAAGAGTGTCATCGTGTTGGTAAAGTCTGCTGTTCCAGATTAAATTTAACGAGCTATGTTTAAATTCTGCTATTACTACCTAGGCAGCAGTGGCAGATGTTAACAGCTGTTTATTTATGAGACTTGCCAAGAGGTTCAACCATTTACAGCCTTTACAGTATAGTAGGTTATAATACATCCTCTGAGTAGCACTTCTTCTTCAGGCAAGACTGGATGCTACAGTGACTCGGTATGAGAAAGTTAGAAAAGGGTGAAATATTTAGCATATTTTTGACATTATAAGGATTAAATACAAGACTTTCTATCTAAAATGGATTACAAAATAACTACACACTTGAGGATTTTGATATTGAGCTAACTATTCTCTTAACTGAAATAACTGAAGCAAAACAAAAAAAGTAAAACACATTCACATTACTCTGATGCACTCATTAGCCAAATGGAAGAACACTTCAGACACCTTACTGTCATGTCATTCAAAAAGCATGAAAAAAATCAAACTGTCAGATCACTTCACCTCATCATTGGAGTTGACATATGTGGTCCTGAAGTTAATAATGATGTCAACAATGAACATGATGTCCACTATAAGATCCACTACGTTGAGGGGGGAGCAGGAGTAACCACAGGTCTGCATGGCTGCTTCCTCCTGGTCACTAAGGGAAAATACATCAGGTCATTAATTACTGTAATGAGAAAATGAAGCATCCACTGAAAAAACATGAGCATGACAGTGGAAATCATTTAGACTTACTCTCAGCATTGACATATACAGTGATACCTAATACTTTACTGTAATTCCATCTTCTAGATTAAAATGGTAGATTACTCCTGTACATTTTAAATCATTATGGTGTTTGTGTCATAAAACTCAACTGTGCAGCCAAAGTCAAGTTTAACAGTTCCAGCTCCTTTATTTAAGTGTAATGTGCAACTCCAATATATATTAATATTATCAGGGCATCACAGCTGTGTGAATTTCCACCAACCTCAGTAGAAACGTAGCAGAATAAGGGGTAAAAATTGCTGTATAGATGACTAAGAGGAGAATGACCCAGTCCCACACAGCTTTGAATGGACTGTAGTGAAGGATTGTCCACTTCTGGATCCTGGGAGTCTGCAGCTTGTACTCAGGTAACACATCAGCACCAAGAGACAGAACCTGGAGGAAAGAGATCTGTCTGTTCATTCACTTTAATCATTATTTACAGCTGTGTGAGGCTCATTTGTCTGTGGTGCCATGAGACACGTGTGATGGATGATCCAATTTATACGACAGAGAAAGTACAAAGTATCACCTGCTGCCCGTGTGACTCAGACTGGATAAATGGATGGACAGCTGGCTTACAACATTAGAGCATCACCTCCACTCACCTGGGTGACCTTCTCAGTGACGTGGTGAGTTCTGTCGATCAATTTGCAAGGAGGTCTGATTTCACCAGGAGGTAATGCCATAAAGGCATCTGTCTTTGCATCCATTGGGCTCTGGCAAATGGGCTGCATGAGTACAAGCCAAACACACATGTAGACACACAAACACAAAGCAAAAAAGAAAAATGCAGTGTTGAAATGTTTGACTTTCTGACATTTGAAAAAATCATTTCATTCAGAATGCAGCATTAGAACTCCAGACGGTACCAGAGATCAAATGTATCCCTGTGTGTGTGTGTGTTACCTGGCTGTTGGTTCGGCAACGCAAGTCAGTGTCTGATGTCCCAACTGGCACGCTGGTCTTTCTGACGGTTACTATACCTGCTAGAGGAGAGAAGAGAGGAGAAGGTCTGCTGCATTTACTGTGGTTTCACAGTAGGTTTTGATACTTTGAGTGTGACGTTTTGAGTCTGAATGCATCTTCTAGAAATGATGAAAAATCTGCAGGATAGATTTTTGTAATCATGCAGGTAAAATCTGGCTACCATGTGTATCATTTGGGTGTTTTCCATTTTATTTTCTTTTTAATCAACATTATTGCTCAATATTGTCTAATCATACTGACAAACACAAAACCATATGGATTTGAGTTTCCCCCTTTTTTCTATATTTTCTATACTTTTCAATTTTTTGTATTGTTAGATTCTAGTGAGTAAAGAAACTCAGTTTGAACTCGAGATGTTTGGTCTAGACTGGAAAGTAAAAAGCTGTTAATGTTAGTAACGCTGTATAAATAGCAACTTACAAGAGCTCTTCAGTAGTACTTCTTTTAAGGACGTACTTCCAGGCCACTTTCAGTGGGATTATAAACATGACATGGGGGGTAACTGTATTAAATAATCACCTGTGCAGCTGTGTCTCAGCTGCAGCCTCTTCTCCCAGTAGCTCTGCCCACTCTTGATATCATCCACGGAGGACGAGTGCTTTAAACTCCCACAGCTGCTGTCAAAACCGCTGGAAAGAGGGTGGGTGTGAAGAGGACAGTCATCTTCACCTGCTCCTCTCCGTCTCTCCTCTCTCCTGCACAGAAGGTACAACCCTCATTACTCTATCACTGCTCCCAACACACAACCCAGTACCAGAGTGTCACCACCTAGTGCTGGTTTCATGTATTTAATGGGATGCAAGTTTGATTATCATCATTTAATTATTGTTGCATTTTAGTTCTCATGATCTCCCCTATTGTGTTTTTATAGTACATCTGTGACTTCAAATAAGAAATAGAAATTTTAAAACTAAAGTTGGGCTGTAAAAGGTTTGACAGTGAATTATACAATTTCGACACAAAGGTTACCTTGTATTTGATGTAACTGTGCTGAGTCTGTCTTTCTAAATAAAATATGACTTAATATAAAAACTAAGTCATTTCATTTAGACCTTTTGTTTGTTTACAGTGAATTACAACTGCAAAACAAATTTGTAAAAAAGAAAATGCAGCACAGGCTGTTTATTTCATGTTAATTTACTGCTTGTTACAATACAATCACCTTGGTGGAGCATGTGAGCAGGCGAGGGGCAGGGTCACTGTTGGGGGTGCAGAGGTTGGAGCTGTGGGCAAACTGTGGAGCCCTGCACCTCTTCTCCCTCCTCCTCCTGCTTTTGTATCTATCAGTGGCCAATCAGCATCACCTCCATCTCTTCTGTTTCTGTCTGCCTCGCTCCTTCGTCTGGATGCTGCCAAGTCTTCCCTCTCTCCTCCTCTTATTCCTTCCTCTTGTTCTTCGTCCCAGAGCAGCGGCCCGGCTCCTGCCCCCTCCAGGTGTTGTCTCTCAGGGAAGGACAGCAGCTTGTCCAGGGCCACAGACTCATGTCCGAGGGGAAGGAGGTCGGCGTGGGGGGAACCATACTCTGTGTCCTGCGATGGGACACCTGATCTGGGGCAGAGGGAGCGCACCAGGAGACGCACACGCTGTGGCCAAGCTAGATGGAGCACAGGAGGAGGACAGTGATGGTTCAGTAACTTCTTCATCTTTTTCATAACAAACAAAGGGTGGAGCAGGATTCTACTGAAATTTGTTGCTATATCTGAGAAGCAGCTGCCTTCAACATGGAGATGTCACTACAAGTAGAAACTGTACTACTAGACTGGATATTTTCTGTCTATGGTCTATGACCATTTTGCTGAAATGTCCAGTATCAACATATTTGCAACTTTTCAAATATGTTAATTAACAACATTTAGTGTGAAAACTAATCAGGTTAGCATGACAACACTGGACCCTGAACAAGATCAATGCACACAAAGCAGTGGACCTGGATGGAAGGTCAGGGTATGAAGACATGTGCTGAGCAGCTCACAAGATGTTAACCAGCATATTCAACACATTGTAACAAGCTGCTGTCTTATCCACCATCGTCCTTGTGCCTAAGAAGTCATTTGCGATGAGATCAAATGTCTTGCACTTGGAAAAACTGGTGCTCTGCGTGGTATCTTATCAATCCAAAAATTCTGTTTTCATTTTGTTGTATTACTGAATTTATTAATGGAAGTGTTCATCAACTGTACCCATGTTCATCCAGGGGATCCGCAGCACTCTGCTGAGGTCTCTGTCTGAAGAAGTGTTGACTGGTCTGGGGTCAGTGGGGAGCTCAAAGTTGAGAATAAACATGATGACCAGGCCGTCCTCGTTCTTCACTGGGACAACATCTATTTCACAGTTGAAACAAACTCCTGCAGCGACAGAGACAGAACAGAGGAGAAGTCATTTAGACTCAGACATGTAGACTGGTGTAATTCTGGATATTTCCTCTAGATGGCGACACCAGACAGGTGATTCATGTGTTGCTCATAAGGAATCCTGTGTGCTGTGTCTACAATGTGTTATTTCCATTTCCATTAATTTGACTTTACAGTGGTGTTCTCAGAGTACACTGCCCTATGAGAGAGGAGTATATTCACCTTTGCCTACAGATGCCCTTACTTTGTCAGGATGAGTGGAAAATTCAGTCAAATTCAGTAAAGACTGATGTTCAAATGGCCAGATACGACTGGGGAGTTCACTAACTAAATATCTGTCTTCAATAGTAAAAAAAATTAAAGGGAAAAACAATCATCCTATTACACTTTTGGCAGCTGCCTGAATTCTTGTCACCTCCACCTGCTTCATCATCCTCCATCTTTTGGCAGCGTTTGGCTGCAGCAGTACCTGTCAAGATGGTAGCATGTGTGTGAGCCAACATCCACTCAGCAGCCTGATAGAGCTGAGACACAGACTACACTGTCTCCTCTTGTCTCGTCTCCTGGGACTTGGATAAACTTTGTTCTGCTACTGGATCAAATTACCAGTTCAAACTCTGTGGATATTGAACATTATCATCATTCATGCACAGTGAGCAGTTGGAGTGTGTGTGTGTGTGTGTGTCTGAGTAGTCCTGCCCTCCTTCATGTCACTCAGTCATTTCAGCGTTACGTAATGTCCTTGACTGTTGCAACATGAAGCCTATAGGAGGCTCCTGATGAGGTTATAAGATTATGTGAAACTAATGAACTTATCAGTCAGAATCCAGTATTATGTGAGACTATGGTGTGAGAGCTGTTAATTACACTTATCAGTATATCTAACTTAACTTCAATTGACCTCTAATGCTTGGTAAAACATGGCACTGCTATGACTGACCTATAGTAAAGGACTGCATTTATATAGCAAATCTTACTTCTCTGACCATTCAAAGCACATCACTGGTTATATCCATTCATTGACACACACATTCACACAGAGCTTTTCCATATAGCACTTTCTCTACCATCCACACTGATGATACATCAGGGGCAGTTTTAGGTTCAGTGTCTTCACAAACACTTAGACATGTGGAGGAGCTGGGGATCAAACCAATGACTCCACTTCCTGAGTATAAATTTGCGTGTTTTTTTAACTATATTGGAAAAGCAACGCAATGCAAACAGACCGTTGCCTTCATAATGTGACTGGATGATTGTATGTACATATCCTTCATTCAGTTCTGAATAGAACAGATTATACATACAGACTGTTCCCTGGCTTCTACTGAAACAGAGTTTAATGAATGGACTGCAGTGTGTGTGTGTGTGTGTGTGTGTTGGGGCTAAAATTGACGGTGAGGATGGATTAGCGTGGTGACGTTCTACCTTAATAATGATATCAGAATTATTGACTGGAAGACCATCTGCTGCAAAGACAGGCAATCTCACACTTAAACACACACACACACACACACACACACACACACACACACACACACACACACACACACACACTATTGCCAGTATTTGCCATGTATTGTTAGTTATTAGTCAGTAGCTTTTAGTACCTTGACCCTTTTTACATTTGGTAAAGCTTATTACAGTGGACAAAGGCCAAACCGACAAACTCTGACAAAACATCATATTGCAGCCCTAATATTCCACACTGTTCACAAATGTTTAAATAGACCTGTGGTTAACTTAAATTTAAAAAAAAAATAGACCTGTGGTTGTGTGGCTGGTTGTGTGTGTGAGAACTGCGGTCTCTCCGCAGCAAAGGAGAGAGAGTGTAACGTTGCTACAGAGCTGTAACAGAACATAAGAGATGGAGTGAATCCATCAACAAGGCAAAGTCCCATCAAGAAAAGTGACAACATCAGTCATTTAGTTTTCAAAAAGGTCACGATTTAGTCTCAATATCAGCTCACAGTGTGAGGATTAACCTATTTTGTAACTGTAAGTGTGTGTGCGTGTGAGTGTGTGTGGAAGTCATAGTGAAGGTCGGCGTTGGTCTTTAGAGACAATGAGGAAATAGGATCATAGTTTTCATTAGAGCATAAGCACCATATCAGCTCAAAGAAATGATAAACTCACGGATTAGAGATGAATGGAAACAGCTAAAAGATTATTGAGCCCTTATACACACACACACACACTGTCTCTCTCTCCCAGCCTCTACCACACTCTTCCTTCCTGACATTCCACCATTAACTCCCCGCTGTCCTCCCATTGATTTCCTCCCTCTCCATATGCCTGTATTTGCATAGATCACATGTCATGTGTCATATACACCTCAGTTTTTCATACTTCTTCACATATGAAAATGTTCAGGTTAGAAGAGCAAAGCATGTGGCTGCTCCTCTGTAACTTCATTTTTCATTTTTCAGTCAGTCTCATGTCATGTCATCATCATGTCATCCTGCCATGTGGAGCAGATGTGTAGATAGGGTATCATAAAATGACAGATGGGCAATATTACCAGACATAAAGGGGGGTTCAGAAAGTATTTGTAAAGTATTTGTAAAGTCTTTGTGCTAATTAATCTACACCCAGTAATAACTGATTTCAAATTCATTAAAACTCAAAAACTACAACGTCTAATTTGCAAATGAATTCAGGTCAGATCCATCCTGTTTACTTCAATCATCCTTATGATGTGACCTGATTATTACCTGTTGGTAACTGAATTGAGTGGACAGTTTTAAAGTAATTCATTGCCATGTGTCGTTTTAGGGTCACCAATCCCAACTGAAATTGGGCTGGGAGCAGAGTTCAGCCTGCAATCCTTTATAAGTCTTGCCACAATCAATAAAAATGTCAGACTGGTTTGATCTGACAGGACCATACCATCTTTGGTGTAGAGGGAAATCTCCACCTTTCTCTCCTCTACTCCCAACAGAGCTTTTGCCATCTGGGCCACCGCTGGTCTCCTGGTGTGAGGTCCATACAGGAAGCTACAGGTGCAGGGTTTCTGCATCACCTCAGCCCGGGTGTAACCGCACATCCCACAGAAGGCGTCATTACAGAAAATAATGGCACAGTTCTCCACTTGTGCGTTGGCGATGATGAACTTTCGATCTGTAGAGGAAGAGGAACAAAACAACTTAAATAAATAAACTACATGCAAAATATCCACACAGCATACATGTACATTGAGATCCATATTATCTTTCTAAGACGGATGAATATGCCCGTTGTACTGAGCTCATTTCTCAGGAAGCCTTTGACTACTTTGGTTATAGTTATAACATAATGACACAGAAAATGTACACAGTCTACACTGGGTGTATGGACTGAGATACATAGAGGCTTTGCAAATACAAATGAAAAAATCCTTGTATAAAAGTATGATGATGCCAGGTCCTTTTTAAAGATGACCTTAAATGTGAGTAAAGAGAAAATGTTCAGTAAACGTTGTTGATACTGTTGTTTATATGGACTATATTATTACACAGTGTATCATCATTTGATCATATTTCATTTGAATGCAAAATTATCAACATGATGCTGAACTGATTAGCTTGCTTGAAGAATCCAGGCAGCAGCAGCAGAGAGGGCACAGAGACAAGAAGAGGAACAGGTGGAGCTGCAGGTTCTCAGGTGAGCCATGGTGATAAGTTTTTTATTTATGTAGTGTTTTTTGGGTTTTTTTTGCTGTTTTAAAGATGTTTTAGCCTTATTTGCTCTTGTTTTATTATCAGCATGAGCCTTTTCAGCTGTGCAGAGAATGAGGAGGAAAACAATAAGAAGGGCATTTTATCCTCTCTTAGATACCATCACCCTTTTAGTTCTGCTCTTTGACTGATAAGCCAGAGTATGAATGGTGTCTTTCTGCCTAATCAATAGTTTGAACCAGCTGTAATTAAAGAGCTACCATCACCGTGGAGACCGTTATTGCAACTGGGCACACACAGCTGATCCAAATCATCTGATTAGACTGCACACAGATAATCAATACATCATTTACTGTAATCATGCAGACGACACACAGCTCTACAGTTTCACCACCTGACCACATTTACTGAACAAATCAAGGATGCGAACACACAACCAGCATCTGTGAATCCATGAAGAAATCAAGCCACACCTCACTTCAACAGCTACATAAAGATCATTACAAAATCGGCCAACTGCCACATTAAAAACATTATGTGAATGAAAAGTCTCTCTTAACATCATGCAGAACAGTCTCACAGTGGTGTGTTCACTGGTCTCACTAAATCAGAGTCCTCCCTGACAGATGTTAGAAAGTGGAGCACACTGCACTGACAGATACTGTCTGTGAAGTCCTGAATGGTAAATAGAACTCAGATTTACTAGTTTGTTACAAAGCAGACCACTGGGACAGCTTTACTCAGTGGTCCCAGAATCAAACCAAGGTCAAACACCTTTTAGTTTCTCTGTCTGTACACAACATCTATGTCACGTCTGCCCGTCCTGGGTGAGGGATCCCTCCTCTGTTGTTCACCCTGAGGTTTCTCCTGGTTTTTCTTGGGAGTTTTTCCTCAGTGGATGTGAGGGTCTAAGGGCAGAAGATGTTGTAATGATGCTGTGTAAAACCCTTTGAGACAAACTGTAAAAACAGGCTATACAAAATAAAATTCCCTTGCCTTGCCCCCACCTGTGATCAAGCTCCAGGAGCACAACACACCTGGTGTTAGTGTTCACAAAAATAATATAAAATATCATATATTATATTATTTATATTATAATTTATAAAATAAAATAAATACATGACTTAGCCCATTGTAAGTCTTTATCTTTTTAGTTGAATCCTTGCTAATTTTGCTTTTTCCCATTTTTATATCATTTCAATGTTAATTTTTATGCACTGTTTGAATGTATTTCTATGCCTCTGAATGTGTCTGCTATGTAAAAAGGCTTAAAGTTACTTTGACTACTTGGCACTTGTTTGTATGATGACTAGCACAGACTGATGTGTAGCATTAGATTATTTTGGCTGAGTCCTTATCTTTTCTTGTTTCTGTGCTGTAGCAGGAGAAACACTTTCACACACGATAAACCAAACCAAACAGTCATTATCTGTTTTTTTTTTTTTTACTTTCTTCTGTCACGAGTGCTACCATCAGACACGACACATGCAGGTCACTTACTTTGGCCCTCGAACTTGCGGATGATAGTGTCCAGGAAGGTGTTCTGTGGCGCCACGTGGCCCCGTCTCACCGGCATGGTTCGGACCCGCTGTGACACTGGAGTCAGAGGTCAGAGCTGTTCTGACGTCCCGCTGCTCTCACGCACCTTTTATTTAGTTAGCTGTAAAAGTTGTAAAAACCAGAGCTGCTGGAGCTTGACTCTTCTCTAACCCATCACCCATCAACCCACCCTCTCCTCCTCTCTGTCTCTCTCTCTCTCTCCTTCTCTCATGCTCTCTCCATCCTGTCAACAATGACCCGCCCATACAGCTGCTTCTGGTACTAGGCTACTACCATTACTATAACTCAATGGGATAATAAATATCACCTGCAGCAATTTCACTCCCTGTGCATTTAGATCATTCAGCAGCTTCCTATTATATTACAATCCATAGCCTATAGGCCTGTGCTGCACATTCAGTATGGTTTTAATGGACAGGTTCATTCATAAGATTCCAAGAAGCTGAGGTTTGTGAGAAAAGAATGAACTTATGTGGTTGGTAGCTCTGACTTCACGTATCTAAGTCTGACAGCTCCTCCTGTCATTGTATCTGTAAGTGCACATGCAGATGTAGCACATCTGTCCTGATGCTTTTCTTCTCCACCTCTGCCAGTTTGAATAATTGTAATAATTTCAAAGTATATTTTACAGAGATTAGCACATTTATCATTTAGAGATAACTTAGTCTTTACATGACTTAATGCTCTCATGAACTGTTTCTGTGGGGTGATGAACAAGGCAAAAGTGATATCATGAGGTGTGACAGAGGTTTTCCACCACAGGATAAAACAGAAAAGCAACAATATTGTAGTTGTATTGTAAGTGAAGTGCTGGAGGACAGCCCCTTCTTACTTTAGTCACAAAGTGACACCTACTGGATACATTGTGTAAAAACAGACTGAATAATCTCAGCAGATGGTTACAGGGAGTAAACCCAAACTACACTGTACCAAACATAATATTTTATTTCCTTTATAACAGATAGAAGAAATTTAAAAAAAAAAAAAAAAAACTGTACAATAAAGTTTAAAATTTGGGACAAGAAATAAATAAAAAAGAGCAGCTCAGACAACAACATACAAATATAGTCATAATAAAAAATGCAGGTACCCATAATGTTTATCCATATAAATATATGCCGGTCAGTTACTGCACCCGTATTGCACATGTAGATAGGAATTTAGTTTATATTGCACATCATGTATGGGTGTATATGTATATGTATAGGGACAGGTAGTGTCAGTGAGGAATGAGGTATGTCTGCCCCTCCTAAATGTCCTGTGCCACTAGCCTGACAGTGGCTGGAAAGAAGCTGTTATGGAAACGGGCCTGGTGAGTTCTGATGCTCACAGGCCTGCAGCGCTGGTTGTATATAGTAACACCTTACACTTCTTTTATTTTATGATATCACAACAAAGCAGTCAGTGCCCTCAGCCCTGCCTACCTGAACCCACAATCTTGCAGGATGTGGTTTCAGGATGAGTGTTTACCAGCTGTCTGCTAGCTCCCTCATTAAACAGTCAACCAGTCAGAGGAGAGGCTCTCCTCTCTTCTGATTGGCTCTCACTGCTGTTTTTAGAACTCCAGAGTGAGAGAAGATGTGAAACTGCTTTGACATGATTTTTGGTTCTTAAAATATACAGCATGGAGGGAGATGGAGGGAAATTATCAAATACAAAGCTTTAATGAGTTTATATGCTGGGTAGTTTGATTTGATAACAGATCTCTTGAGACTTGTTGCTGGAAATACAGACAAGACTACAGACTTAGCTGAAGCTAAGAAACATGTTCTCTTACTTGTTTCTACAGTGCTGTCATCAAGCCATCACACTGAGCCTGGTATTACAACTAATCATATTAGACATCATATTATAGTGACAGTGATGATGAGGATGACAGTGAAGATAAAGCTTATTCCCTCATCCCTCTCCCCACCCTTGTCTAATCTTGTGTTCCCCTCTCTCCTATGAGCTGTCTCTATGTGGGCACACTACGCTGTGAAGGTCCAGACTGACAGAAGACAACAAAGGCACAACAAAGATTGGACAAAACAAACAAACTCTAGGAAAGTAACTGTCCTCAAAGCTGACAGACACCTGTTTTCACTGAAGACACAGAGGTGACAGTTCTCTGGCTGTTTTAGGTAGGTACCACACACATATCTGTGCAGTTTGTCTTGTGTCATCTGTGTCTTTGTTGTGGCTGTTTTGTCTTCATTCACAGATCAGTTCTGCAGCTACATTTATAGTTTACCCACAGTGAAGCACTTCTGGAAGAGACTCACTTTAATTAATTCATAACAATCTTTAACAGTTGTAAACACATTTGCACAAAATGGCATTAATATAATTACTGTTGCAATACAATGTTACTGTCTTGATGTGTATTTTTTAAGCAGTTTCTTCCAATAGTATTATGGACTAAACAGACACAAATACACGATTATTGCTTTAGTCAAATCATTTGTTAATATGCACAGTCAATCAGTCAATGCATTTGCTTATACTTTTTAAGTATACTTTCAGTCATGTGGTGCCAAGTGTAAAACTGTTGCACTGGAGGGACTAAGTCTACTTACTGAACTGCAGTTGAATTTATTACACCCATCATCATCAGTGCAGCACATATATCACTTTGATGACATGAAGGAATTAGCTGTAGCTGACGTGTGTTGATTAAGACAGTTCAGCTGTATCAGCATAGCAGCTTTCAATGTGGCCTCCATCTGCAGACAGGGGAGAAGTGGTTTGCTCTGATCAGGTTCATTCATTTATTCACTCTGTATGTAACTGTACTGTTGTGATGCTGTTCGTTTATTTATGATTTCGCAAAACTTGTGTAAGGGAAAGTCATTTGGGTTATTTAACAATACAGAACAACATTAAAGATCCCTTTTTTATAATCTATATAATCAGTGATCAGTGAAAGTGAAATTACAAAGTAAAATTGTCTACTTGAGTCTGTCTTTTAAAGGTTAAAACTGCAGGATCACAATGATAGAATGAAAGTGGTTATTTTTACAAAGTGGTAAACAGAATGACACATCACACACATTGTAGATACTAAGATGTCCTAGGCGTGTGTACATGTCACAGTCTCGGTAATCGCCACATAATCTGATAAGTAAACTTCAGCCTGGCTCACAGTAAGTGGCTGTGACAACTGTGAGTCCAGCTGCAGGGAGTACATGCGTATGTGCACACATTAAATGTTGCAGGTTTGGATGTGTCACACAGTGTTTAATATGACTGTGAGCACTCAGATGGCTGAGGCATTAACATTTTACCTCTTAGCTATGGCCTTTCAATCACCCCAAAACTGAATTGCTCTCAGCCCTAAAACAATGCATCTATGCAAGTGCATTTTGTATTTTGGTGCTTTATTTTTATATTGAATTGGGGAACATTATCAACATCCAGCATCTCAGCCACGAGTTGGTCTCAGACTTTTACACAATAGCTTAACTCTTATCCCCCAAACTTGCATGAGGTTAAATGAGACCAGGATCTAGTGTAAAATAAACCTAGACAACTCTCAGACACTGTCAGCACACATTTTGGAAAAACAGCAACACTTGGCCATTAACCTTGACTGATAGTTGGAGTTAAGATAGAGTTATAACATGGCTTTCATCGAGCAGATCTCCAACTGCTGCATGTGCCTGCTCAGGTAATTCAGTCTGTGTGTCCTTTGTATTGCAGGCTACTAGCAGGATGTCTGTCCAGGAAGAAGATGACTTACCTGCCAATCACACAGGTCAGACACATTTCTTACAGTCTACAGTCTAACCTTACTAAGTATGTTGTACCCTCTTGATCCTTAAGTGTTTTGGCTCAGAACTGATGGATGTTGTGTCCATGTGTATAGTTGAATTGATGCATTAATCAGTGTGTATTTGGTGGTCTTACTAACCTGACTTCTGTTTTGACTGTGAGTAGCCCTGTGTCTTCATTAAGTTATATTTGTGTGTGCACACAGGCCCTAAAGGTGTGATCAATGACTGGCGAAGGTTCAAGTTGGACAGTGTGGATCAGACGAGCCCTCAAAGCAAGAGGCAGCTGCTGAGACAGATGTCCAGCCCTCGAGATGATGACAGGGAGAGACTCAACAGAAAGGTGGACAGAACATCTCACCACACATCATTCAAATATCCTTAGATTAAGTGACACCAAAAAAGAACATACACATACTGCACACACAACAGCAGCAGCAGCAGCAGCACCTTCTGTGTCTTAGATCAAATACATTGCTTAGCACCAACAAGGCAAACTAAGATGTTTTCTCACCTCCAGATGAGTGTTCAGGAGTATGAGCTGATCCAGGATGAGGATGAGCGCTGCCTGAAACGCTACAGGAAACAGTGTATGCAGGATATGCACGAGCGCCTGAGCTTCGGCCCTCAGTTTGACACAGTTCATGAGCTCGAGAGCGGAGAAGCCTTCCTGGAGGTCATAGAGAAGGAACATCGGATGACCCTGGTGGTGGTCCACGTCTACCAGCACAATGTCAAAGGTTAGGTTGTGTGTGTTTGACGATTTCAAAAACATCTCTGAGCTTCAAATATCCACATACACCAATGGGATGGTTCACCAAAATGCTGTTGTGACAAGATACTAGACCACAGATAGGCTCTATTCCATCAATATACTAGTGTGCGTTAATATGTCAGTGCGTAATTTAATATACTTGTTATATATCGTGTATCCTTTGTGTGTTGTCAGGCTGTGAACAGCTGAACTCATGTCTGGACTGTCTGGCCTCAGAATACTCCAGTGTTAAGTTTTGTCGTATTGATGCTGTGGCAACAGGTGCTGCTGAGCGCTTCTCTGCTGAGGTAAGGGGACTGTAAAACCAGCACAAATGAAAATGGTGATGTAATTCACAATATTTCAGAATGAATGTAATCACAATATTCCCCATTGCTGGCTGAGCTGTAGTGGACAGCAAGTTCCCACAGCTCAGTGTGTGGTAGAAAAAGAGCTGTATTTTCAAATTGCAGTCCATTTACCGTCTTAATACCAGCAGTATTATTTCTAGTATGAGTGGTAATAAATGAATTGAGGGTGTTAATTTGACCTCATGCATCTTGGAGGTTGCAGTTTGTTGTGCTGTTGACGAGTGTTTCTGTTATTTTGTCCACCACATAAATGAGTTAAATCAATGAGTTCTAGGCTCAATAACAGAAACACCTTATCATGGTAGAACGGAGAACTTGACAAAGGTGGCAACATTATTGTTGCCATGTATAGCTACTATATTTGGAAGGACCATGGATATTATGATTGGATGGTCATGGACTTGTCTGCCCAAATGTACATTTTTTTGCAGCATCCTTGAGTTTAGAGGCCATACTACTATTAATACTGTATTTCAAATATATACATCCTTTGGTTGGTAAATGTAATGCTGTGAGAGAAACTGGAATATCATTGTTACAAGGCGCTGATTACTGAAAAAACAGTCTGACTTGAATGATCAACCTCCAAGTGAACGTGTCTTGCTGTTCATCTGCTTTCAGGTTCTTCCTGCCCTGCTGGTGTACAAGGCAGGTGAGCTACTGGGTAACTTCCTGTCTATTACCAAACACCTCAATGAAGACTTCTTCGCAACCGATGTGGAGTCGTTCCTCAATGAATATGGTCTTTTACCTGAGAAGGACTTTGCAGCGTGTGCTGCTGATGATGAGGAGGAGGAAGGGGATGTGGAATAGAGAGAGAAGGAAAGAAAAGGGGATGATAAGTGAGAGAAAGGGGGGAGAGGAGGAAGTAAGGAGGAATGAATACATGCAGAGAAAGAGGGGAGCTGAAGAAAGGGACTTGGGGAGGAAGTGAAGAAAAACAGTGGTACATTGTTTCATCAGGACGCACACAAAGCCAGGAAAACATGATGATTGCAAACACACACAGGGGTAAACATCCACCAGCACAAACTGACAAAGTAGAAGCAGTTAGGTGTAAATCACACAGTGAATTGAAATAGATCTTCGATTAAAGATGACTTTACCAAAGTGATTTCTGTCTCTGTCTGTCCGTGTTAGGGCTGAGGAATTTATTTAAAATCATATTGTAGTATTGATTCTGTTTGCACATCAATAAGCCTGACTCATGATGTATTGATGTCATCATGTAAGCATGAAGGAAACTCTGGGAATGACAGCAACATTTCCTCCATCCACTCCTGTGTCAGTCTCCACCACAAATCACATCTGGGGATATTTCTTAGTTTTAGGTTTGTTTCCTCACTTCACCAGACACACACGGTCACACTTCAAATTTAGTTATTCAGTGAGTGACACTCGTAATCACTACTCTTGATTCAACAGAGAGCAGATCTTTAAACCATTCATACTAAGTCAAATTTGTCAGAATGAATTGAGGCCGGGGTCAGAAGGTATGCTGAGGTTTCATGGAGCAAACCCAAGACACTGAGTAGATACTTGAAATAAATTATCTTACACAATGCTGATTGTTGTATTTGGCGATGTTAGTAGCTCATACACAATTAGTAGCTATTACAAGATTACAAGAATTTTCATTTGTCATTTCTTATGCATCAATGTAGGCTACATAAAAAATGAAATACTGTTCCCCCAACAAGTACCAGTACCATCAACATAAAAACAACAAAGCTGGAGCCTTAGCACAGTGTGTTAAAGTGCTGAGATGATGAAAATGATGAAAGATGATTTGCGTGTCGCTAAACATTCACGTTAATTCTGCCTTCTGTGATCTATCTCTATCTATCTATCTCTCTACTCCAGACTCTTGAATCTAATGTCTACTGTTAGGGATACATTTCCATTTTCTTATGCTAATGATTGATTAAGTGATTGACTAATTAATTGATCACTCTAATGAGAGTCTCTTCGAATCAGAATCTACGTTTATACACTACTGATGCTTGTGGGCCCTGTTATCAGCGAGGGAGAGCAGGATGACCTTGGAGAGGGCAGCTCTGAGGTTTGGAGACTTAAAGGAGTCAACCGTAAATTCAGTTGTGGAGGAAGGAAAGGTTTTTCTTTTCAGGTGTCCGCCTCCAGGAAGTGGAAGGATCGTGTGCCCAGAGGCTGGGACCAGCCTGTGCACCAGCGATGGGAGGGCCAAGTCTAAACCACGGCTCCTCCCCACCTGTTTTAGCCAATGAGCTAATTACGCACACACATAGAGCAGAAATATATAATCGATTGTATTGGAACTTTCTCTCATCCTTTTATGGGACAGTGGTTACAGCTAACTGCTTGCAGACTGTGGTTTCCTGAACAGAGAAGGTCCTTGTACAAGTTTCTTTTTAATGATCCAAGTTAATAAATAGTAAACCTGCATGTCGTAGTCTGTCCTCTTTCTCAAATCAACCAACACGCCTGACACTACCAAGGAAAATAGTTCAGCTCCAGATGGACTCTACAGGACCCTCTAACAGAGTTAGGAAGTTGAATATGGAAGAGGGTAGCATGGAAGCTGACGTGGATAAGGATTTAGAAAGCATGGGTGATAAGTGTAATTTAATGTGGAGATAGGAGTGTCTGTTTTTCTA
>OMNW01015594.1:0-12059 GCA_900303245.1 Selene dorsalis
ATTAAACTGCATTCAAAGAAATTATATTTAATCCTTTTTTAGAACAAAATCCTCAAGGCTTTACTTTTCATTCTGTGCTTAGTTCTTCATCAGTAGTATGCGGTCAGACAGGAAACAGCTGCGTAGAAATAATAAAGCTGGTTATTGTACATAAAGCAGTGAGCTGTGCAGTGTATTTGCCAGACATGACGCGGGACGTGGACTGTATTAACATTAACAGAATAATTTAATATTTGCTAAATGGATAAGTCAGAAAATCCATGGTACTTTGCTGATTAAGGAGAAAGTTAGCTTTTGATTCGATACTGCTGCTTCTGCTCCTACTATTAATAATCCATTGCAAAATGAAGTTGAGCAATGTTAGGCAGTACACAACTCAATGGAATGTATTGTTTCTCGGCATTTCACTGTGCTTTGCTGTGTTTGGTTCTTGTCCTTCATCTCAGGGTTAGTCACTTTGCGTGGCACTGCCCACAAATAAGGCTCTCAAATCGAGCCCGAACCCTCTCGGCACCACTTTGTTTGAGGTCAGCTGCTGAAATAGGTCATTGTTCTCCTGTAATGAGAGACAAAGGGGTTTCTGATTAAATTTCGCAGACATAACGGTCATCAGGCTCACGGCACACGCTAGTCAAGCAGAAAAGGACTGTATGTCCTCATCAAAATTCCAATCATAAAACCAAAACAAAAGCTTTCAGGTTCATTTATATGATGTGGATAAATGACCTGAAAAAAAAAAAGGATTAACGAGTCAGTTGAAGCCAACAAATCAAAACCTTTGCACTTTAAATTGTGCAAAAAAAGTCTAAAGTTACAAGTATGCTTGATTTAACAATTACAGGTTACACTAACACCTGCACATATTTACACACATCAATTACTGTGTCTAATTTTTAAACTTAGCATGAGCCAATCCAGAAAAATATCACCCTTTAATGGGTAAAACACTGACTCTCCCAACTTGATACAATGTGAGAATAAGCTGCGAAAAAATATAACACAGTGTCTTGTTTTAGACTGCGTTCACCACCTGATTGCCCCACAACCTCGGTCAAACAGGAGGCAAAAGATCAGCTGAGAGAAAGAGATGAGAAGAATTTGAGTAAAATAGAGAGCTGTATGCACAGAAAGGGAGAGTGTGTACGTGTGTGTTGGTGGGTGGGTGTGCGGGGGGTTGGTATTAGAGAATAGGAGCAGAGAGAAAGAGAGAGGGAGAGAATGAGGCTGCTCTAACTGTGGCCCGCTGACCGGCAGTTGAACCTCTCTCTGAACTGAAGATGAACCCTAAACTTGAGGATCTTCGGTCACGGATCTCCCTGGGAGCTACGCGCTGCGGCAGCTAGCCCACAGACTCATGCTCACACACACGCACATGCACATGCACATGCACACCCAGGATACTAACTTGCAATTTGTACACAAACATTGCCAATGTTGCACAAGGATAATTCCATCATCACCACTGATACACCAGTCCACTCAAAATAATTCTGGTGGGAAATTTGTACACACACACACACACACACACACTGATAAAAGCACGAAAACACCCACACATACACACTCACATTGATTCTCTAAACATAGCCTGCATGTTAACCTTGCCCTTCGCCCCACATGGCTTTTTTCTCTTACTGGTACATGCTAATCCACAGGGCTTTGCAATCATGTAGAAATCTTACATGTAGAACCAAAAGGTGTGGCATGTACTCCCATCCATGCAAAAATATGCACACACACCCGCTCACACATTTGTGCATATGGCATAACACTCCACCAAACATGTCAGAGGTTGCGATAGCTCTTTAACCACCCCCACTGTGGTACACCCAGGAGGGCAAAGCAGAATGCACCGTGGGGTCACGGACAGGTCACCACAACACATAATGATCCTGGTTCTGTCTTGTGCTCAGCTGACAGACAGACGGAGAGAGGTGGGTGGCTGAGAGCAAATATAAATACAAAGACACATTAGTCTTTTGCCTGTGCAGAAACCTGTTAGCAGAATTTATTTTTATTCCATGGTGCAAAGAGAAGTAAAGATTTTATTTCTGGTGGGGTGATTGTTCAAAGCTGTATCCTCGTGCTCTAATGCCACATGTCAACTTGTCAAAGTAAAGCAGTTAAACTATGTTTTTTTTGTATTTGTTTGGTTGGTATTTTTGTTTTTTAACTCAGTTGACTCCAATCTGATTAGATGCTGCTAAAACCATGTTAAAGGATGGAGTGGTTTATAATCATATTCATTTTAATGATGCAGTGTGGAAAAGGGTTCAAATGCGATGTGTTTCCTAATGTTACATTTCCCTTCCTACAATATTCACATAAAAATCTATATTTGAACCTTAATGATTTGCAGGACTGCTCCAGTATATACAGTACAGCAGAAATGCATTAAAGAAAATCATTTGTTAACATCTATATTTTAAACTTAATATAAAATCCTGTAGTATATCTGGTGGTGAGAGCCTCCTCTCACTGTTGGACAGGCTTCACACTCTGAGCAAAAGAAACATTTCCTGGCAACAGAAACACATTACATGTCTCCTCACCGCTCACCTTGCTCTTAGAGATGTGGACCTGAGTTTCCATTCAGCTGGTTGGTGACATAAAGACTTTCTTCTGATGACTTATTTATATCCCACAGGTATATAATGAGTGGAAGTCTGTCTTTCTACAAATGGACCTTAAAAGGAAATGGTAACTCAGTTGTTGTTCTTATAGAATTTTTTTAACCTTTGTCCCAAGAGCAGTATCCCAAGCTCAAGCATTCATTTTCATCACCCCCACACCCCACACAGTTACACCCGGGAGCTGCTCAGTACAACCACAACCTATGACTGCAGGCTGTTCTGCAGCTCCAGCCAAGCAGCTGGGGGTCAAGGGCATCTTGACGGTGGCTGTCGACGGGCAGATTGGCATCTGAGTTACACAAACACTTTTCAGAGGCAGAGCTGCTCTTGACGCACAAATGATGTCCTCGGTTGAGTTAAACCTCACAGTGCAGAGGGATGGTGAGCAATAGCTACAAAGGAGATTTATATAAGATGGCCGAAGGAATTAAGAGAAGATACAAAAGAAACACAATGGGGATATGAAAAGACAAACAGAATTTAATAGAAGAAAAATAAAATAAAAGACAAAATAAAAAAAAGGAAATGGGTTAAATTAGTAGAAACAGTGCATGCAGTGAGGGATATGGTTTTGTGCAGAAACTACAAATAACCCGTGATTTCACCTGCGGAGGTTCACATCTCTTTACACCACCTGCACTTCATTCTTCAGCACATTCGATTTGACCGTGTTCCAGTAACTTCTCAGGAACAACACCACTGGTGCTCTTTTGTTGGCTACTGCACTACCAGCCAACCGTAAATCGAAGCGGAAAGAGGTGAATGATGATTCATCAGTTCACCAGAAGTTGACCAGATTTACCATCTCTGATCTCTATCATGCAAAACAAATAATATCAATAATAATAATCAAAATGTAAAATGTTAATAATAAACATATTCTATATATCTATATATATAGCATCACATAATAAACTATGAAATCCATAAGACCACAAGCCACCACATCTTGTAAGTTGATCACATCAAATTTCCTCACAAGCTGTCTGCATGCCTTTATTGCGGTAAGGCTCTTGGTGGTGGGTAGATTTGGGTGATGTACCTGTCAGGTGTGTTATTACTAACTGCGATTTAGTATTTGGAGTAGTTCATTTGAGCAGGGGAATCATCGCAGTATGTTAGCAGTTTGTTGATAACTTTGTATTTAACTTGACACCTCCATGGCTTTCACAGCAGACCAAATCTAGACTTTCTTATTTGGGCTCAAAATCTTTATAGACTGTTGAATAGCATTTGCATCACATTCTTAACTGACAAATTGCATTTGCTGATTAAAGCTTCGCCTGTCCAGGGTCAAAGGAGTAAAGTGTAATTCACTTGTAACACTCTTTGAAGCTCTTCTGATGAGAATGGACACTGTAGAGACACCACTGGGAAACCAAGAGAGATTATCAGCAAAATATGAATGTAAAAATAAACCATGATCCAAAACAGGAGTTTATTTTAAAAGGGGGAGTTCTTCCTGTTGCATTAAAAGAGAACCTGAAGAATCCACTGAGATTAAGTGAGAACAAGGTTCTTTGGTTTGTTGCATGACGTTGATGATGATGATGATGATGATGATGATGAGCCATATGTGTGGCTAGGAATGTATACAGCAAAGTGCACTGCATGGGGTGAAATGCTTTAGATTAACACCTAAATGCACATTAAAAGAAAAAAGATTCAGAAAAGCACAAATGTGCAAACAAAAAACAAAACTCATAACTCTTTCTTTATGGGTCTGTAATTTCCCAATAAATTCCTACAAAGTGACCTATAGAGCCATATCAATATTGAAACAGTATTGACTTGGTATACCTCCAGTTAATCAGTCCTAGTGAATTGTTTGTATATGTGTCTTTTAATTGGTGCACAGTACATGTGCTGAACATGATGCTAAATTTGTCTGCAGACAAACATAAAACTCAACATATGGAGAAATAAGATTCCAATAATCAGTGAAACACTGGTGTTCTTTCAAGGAATTTCCTCTGGAAGTCAAAAAAAAAAAAAAAGCTAATTAAATAGCTTAACTCTGATTAAAAAGACCAAAATATCAAAACTGTGTCCCTATTGTCCTCAGTAATAAATACGAAATTAGATCTCTTTTTCATAGATTCAATTCAATAAATTCAATTGAGGTCCACTACAAAAATGAATCTGGAAAAAGCAGAGGAGCGCTATTTGTAACAGACATCAGCATCTCTGGCCAGACACTGAACGCCTCTTAATAAACAAATAGAAATTAGACAGATACAAAAGCCTGTGGCTGTGTCCTCAATGTGAAGCTTTCGCATAATTGGAAACAAACTTTCTAAGCTAATTCTAGAGGTTATTAAGAGGTTAGTCTGGTTCTGTTGTTCATCCAGAGTCTGGCAGTGTTGAAGCCATGACTCCAACATACGGACATTTGCATTTCAGACACATGCTGCCAGTTATTAAGACGACAATGTGGGTGAAAAGAGGATTTTCCATTGATCCCTTGTTATTTCATAACACTGCTCTCCCATAAGGTCACAGCGTGTGTCATCTAGAGATCACAGGGACACTGCGTCTGTGTGTTCTGTGTGTGTGTGTGTGTGTGTGTGTGTGCGTGCGCATGTCACACATGGGCAACATGCTGGTGTCCAGCCTCGAGGCCATCACAGAGTTCTGCCAGAACAAGTTGTGTTACTTGTGCTACCACACACATAGTATGTGAAAAGGTCACAGAGCTGTCCCTGGAGGAATGGCTGGGAGACCCTGTGTTGATCATAGACTGACAGCATGTCCCAGTTCTAATATTACAAAGCATTTACATGGTTTTTTAATGTTTGCATACAAGAAATCCACAAATCACATGTTGTGTCCACAGACATCAGAAATAACTAGAGACACATTTTTGAAGCTTATTTTTTGTTTCATGAGCTGAAAACCTTTGTTTGACTGCCTTTTATTGTCTTTTTCCCAATCCTGACTGACCTCTGAAAAATGAAAAGGTTCACTTAAGAAAATGTCCACACATTGACCAAACAGTAAAAACAGCTCTAAAGATTCAAAAAGAGTTCATCTATTTCATATGTAAAAAGTGACACAGCAAAAACAGTGACTAGAGGTGAGCACAGGTTAGCACAATTTACAGAACATCCAATCCAATAAACGTAAGAGGAAATAAGCAGAGGGTGTTCTACACGAACCCATCAGCTAATGATAGTGCTTTGACTTCCATGTTTGCTTTTATCAATTCATTCATTCATTCATTCATTCATGTTTAGAGTCTCTCACTTTAACTGTTTTTCATGACTAAGAGTTCTTGTTTATGGCCACACACCTGGTGCTAACTGCAGCACTCCTTACACCTCTTAATATGAGGCAGTATCTACTTCACAGTGATTCTATTCCCTGATTGCAAATTTGTGATCATTTCACGCTGTGATCAAATTACATGACCAAAATTCAAAATAAGAAAAAAGCTAAAGAATCAAACAGGTTTCCTCTGGTAATTATCTAACTGTCTCTGACATTTATCCTGTAACCACTCTGAAGATCACATCCTTGTCACACTCTGTCTGTCTCTCCATCCAGAGACAGTTAACATCAGGTTCCACTTAATGATCATCAACTGGATCCTGATGACAAAACATTTTGCTGAAAAACCCACACAGGAAACCCACCTGTGACCTTTCAACTTTCAGCAGAAACCTTCTCAAGCAGAAACCTTGTTGTTGTGATTCATCTTGACCACATGTGATCTAATAATGACTATTTCATCTTGAAGACATTTGTTCCACAGTGAGTCTTCTTTTTGCCTTCTAGCTTATCCCTAGTTCAGCTTTTGAGCGAAACAGCAAAAACATCAAGTATTAAATATTAAATTTATTTTAACCTAATTTTTTTTGGATCATTTTTTTTTTATGAAAAAATGTGAATATGTGTTTTTATCTGTCAGCTCTTTTTCCTTTCCCTTTTTAGAGCTCACATATTCTCTGTGGATGGCATTGACCCGCGTCTGAACTTTGTCGACAGCCTCAAGTAAATTGGCCCAGACGTGGGTCAAACACTTGTCAATATCCCCTGTTAAACCCAGGTCCGATAATGTAAAGAGGATTAGGCTTCGCCTGGGAAATCACGTCTCCATCTCTCGATGAAGGATTTTGGGCAGATCACGCTGAACCTCCAGAGTGTTAAAGCAAAATGTTACTGGATTTAAACTCTTAAATCCTACAACAATGCCTCACCTCCGCACTAATAGTGATTATTTATTCAAGAAAAAAAAGAATTAGAAAATTGGGGGAAAAAAAAAGAATAGAAAAAAAGTATGGTGTCATCATTCCCTGAGGTCACGACAGGTGGTGGCGTCCTGGGGACCCGACAGTGAAAACAACTGCTGTGGAGACGAGGCAGTGGACTCTGAGGCCAGGTGTAGACTGACAGGTGGTCAGCCGGGGGTCAGGCCAGTGTCAGATGAGGTTTCACCTCCAGGGCCAAATGGAGGTCACTGTGTCCACAGAGTTTCAGATGTCAAGCAAGTTTGTGTTTACAGATGTTTTCCTTCTGTATGTGTTTAAATTAAACAAATGCATTCTGTCTTCCATCCAGTTTAACTTGACTTTTTACGCACAGGTTGGTCTTATCAAAGAGGTGAACTTTGGTGTTCTCTGTCACAGGAGGAAAATGCCCATAAAACTAGCAAATGTGGTAAAAAAAAATAGTGTTATGAGATAAATTATCAGCATGTGTTAGTATACAAAAAGAAGTCTTTCTTTTATGTCTACATTCATTTGGCTCATGCTATATCCACGTTTCCTTGGTTAGAGACATCTGAATCTCATTCAATAAGGTGGCTGTTTGCCCTTGAACACAACCGACCAATTAGATCTTAGCAGGTGGGATTAAGAACAGGAAGAACAGGACCCTAAAGGCCTAAGGCCTCAGCCCTCACAGAACTGATTGACGTCACCTGAGAGGTGATTAATTGATAGTGAGAGTCTGTAAAGGGTCAGAAGAGAAACGTGATGGACCTTTGCAACATGTGACATTACCTTGACAATGGTGAGACATGTTTCATGCTATTGTGGGTTTGGGGGGACATTTTTGGATTTCTTCGGGGGGTAGACTAGACTGCCTGATTTGTCTGATTTCCATCTACAAACAACTACACACAGCTGTCAATCACTGGGGAGCTGTATGTTTATACTGTAACATTAGGTTTGGCACTCATTCTTGGCTTGTTTGCTCACTTTTTTTTTTTTTTAACATTCTCCGTCTGCCCCTGGTAATCCTGTATTTAATGTCACAATGCTATGAACTGTGGGTAAATCCCTCAGCCAAAGTCTGTGCATGAAGTGTGGGCAAATGGCTCATAATTTCTGTGAGAGAGCCCTGATGCACTTGACAATTTGACAGTGGGTCAGTCTTATGCCCTGATGGACTTAGAGGGGAACACACCTTAAAGTGTGTGCGTGTAGACTCTGGGATGGGGTCATCATCTTCCTGTAAATTAGACAACATGAATACAGTGTTAGTTGAGTGAATCAAAAATGGCGATTCACTTTGATTATTAGCAGCATACCACATCACAGCTGAATGAGTGCAGCGTCCATCAGAATCCACAGCGATGTCTTAAAGCTGTTGTCTGCTTATGGCGAGGAGCTGTGAGTGGATCCTACAGTTTGCCTGTTTATTTATACACCTAACCTTAATCCGGAGTGTCCTTCACTGCTGTGCGTGTGATTTCACGCAGACTGACGCTCCACAGTAAATGCTGTTGGGGAGAAGAGCCAAAGTAAGTTTTGATCTAGCCTGTTACCTGAGAGGAGCATTTCTCATAGGCCAAACACATGTTCCTGTTATTTCTGAGGAGATAGAGCAGTGATTGTGTTCATTTGTGGTTCCTCTGTCATTTCAAATCTAATATATCCAACAAACAGGCTCAGTTTATAGGACTCATGCCTTTAGCCTAGGGACAGAGGAGACAGGGACAGACTCTGAAAATGTACAAGAATATACATGTTGCTAATACTGTCCATACATAGCCTGTTTAATTTGGAACAATGCTACAGACATCGTGCAGTACATGCACACACACACATACACACAGCTGCATTGCCGAGCACCAATTACCACAGCTGTGACCTCACACGTCCGGGTCAGCGATTCCAACAAAATGGACAAAAACAAACTTGTCCTGGAATCTCAGCCCCCAATTACTCTGCACTGAGCTCCCCGGGCGGACAATGCTGCAGGTGAGAAGTTGGATGGGGTTCTGTCACAGCTTGGCAGAGGCACAATGGAGCCCTGTGGCATTGTCTGGAACGGGCAGCAAGTCCTCTCTCACAGATGGACAGCAAGGAAAGAACGTCTTTAGAAAAGGGTTGTTTTTGAAGAGATACCTTTATTTTAAATGTTGTCTATTTCTCTCCATTATTTGTGGAACAAGTATGAACAAGGAGGTTTCACGGTTCATTTGAGCGTTGGCAGACTTCACACTTGACAAGTGTCAGCAAGGGTGAGCGACTAGAAGAGCAGTTTATCAATGTTATCTTTAAAAAAAGTCAAGATTCAAGAGGAGTCAGTTATCTAATTAACATTGCTAGTAATACTCAGTCCAGTCATAGCTAGTTTCATGGGTTACCATGCTTATAAATGACAATCAAACAATGTTGTGCACAAGGACTGCTCTTATAATGTGTATGTAGTTGTGCGGGCAATAATATTTTTGGTTGCTACATCTTAACACTAATGGTGCTTCTCAGTACAGTTTCAATCCATTTCATGTTACTTTATACTTCCACTCCACCACATACAGGGAAAATGTACTGTAGATGCTTTACTGCACTACTATTTATAAGACAGTTCCTAGTAACATTTCAAATAAAATTTACTATTAATGAATAATGAGAAAGAAAAAACATTTCTGAAAAATTAAAGCAGCGATTGCCATCTATTTTTTTTTTTTAGCATGTGAGAATATCACACAACATATTTATAAAAAGCAAAGATTTGTGAGAAATCCAGAGAGGTACAAACTGGTGTAGCAATACTTTGTTCTGTTTAACAGATCATGCATCCCACCATGCTTCAGTCAAATACCTCAGTTGGGAACCAACAGACTGAACAACTAAGTCTCCAACAGTAAACTCCTACTGACACACTGGGTCACATTTTATTTGAACAGCCCACCAGTGTGCAATGTATATACAAATATTTAAATCAGTAAAGCATTGATTGGTCAGGGTGATGGTTAGCAGATCAGATAAAATGTTGAATCTCCTCTAATAAACCTGTAGAAATGTTACACTGTGTAAACTCGCTGTCTATGCACAAATAACGCATCACCGCACACCGTTGCATGCATCAGTATTAATGACAAAGTACTTTTACTCTGAAGAAAAAAGTTTAAAAATTACATTTTAATGATGATAGTTCTGTGTTTCTTTATTTTGTACCTGTACTTCAGCAGTTAAGCAAAATCTGTGAGTACTTTTTACTTCTCTGTAGTTAGGTTTTACAGAAGTAAAATATAGTTGTTATGAACCTTGGCTTAAAAGTAAGATAATTACAACAACTAAAGAACCTCAGGTTCAAAAACCAACTATGAAGAGAATTCATCATGTATAACTTGTGTGAGAATTTTCTGATGTGACACTCTCATGATTAAAGGTCTGGTCAAGCTAATGCAGCCTAGACGAGTCAGGAAAGATCCCTGTTACAGTTCAGAAACCAGCACTGGCATTTGCACTGGCATTTGGTAGAGGAAGTGACACCAGCCACAGTCTCTTGTGTTCATAGTGAAATCACACACCTCAGGGTTTTGCATCATTTGAGTTGTTATCTATGCGACCTCAAGAGGTCACTTGTCAGAAAGAAGGGAAGTTAAACATGTGGTGGTTTTCAGCACTTGAATAGATAAACAATGTTGTTTTTCTGGCCTGAAAAATAGTCACATTACTTTTAACAGAAATGAAGAGAAAAAGAAACTGAACTTGCTGTCAGTCAGCCCACACTGTATGAGCACTGAACTTAAAGCTGCAAATAAAATGCACAAAACATAATAGATAGGAGATGCAGAAACAAAACTATCGATCCCTTTTTTCTTGACACCCACTAAGTTTCAATTAATATGATCGTTAAGCAACTGTAAAAGGAAGAGAGGAAAGTGCACGGAGAGGTGAAACGAGTCAGAGCAAGTAGAGGAGCGAAGCGAGTGTGAGCAGAGGAAACTGTTGGAGTGCTGTGTTTGGGAAAAAGAACAGCGGTGTGTGTTGCAGAGAAGAGCTAAGGTCAACAACAGAGCCCTGCATTGATTCCACATATGTGATAAGGTCAAAAACTATCATGGGACCTTTGCCCCTGGGCAGTTTCCAATCATTCTGTTTCTCATAATCTGTGGAAAACTTGTCTGCTTTTCACAGTTCAATGACCACTCATCTCTGCAGCAATTACAATGCCCTCTTTGCACCCTGACAGTTCAATGCCATGTACAACGATCTAATGTGATTTGGTTCTCCCATTGCTTTCAGTTCTCTGGATATTTTAAACTATGGTGCTGGATAATTACACACATATTAAATTGATTAAATGTAAGCGACCTAATAATGGTTCGTAAAATAGGTTTTGTAATTAATACGCCTTTAATACGCAGACAATTCCCTAAGGAGCTGAATGTTGTTTCAAGAGTTCTAATAGCTTATTGATTTGTAAACAAAAGTGGCTAAAACTGAGCTTTTTGGAAACTAGCACAAAGTGAAACACTATAGATAGATACTGTCATTGACTCAAATAATAAACTCAGAGCTGTTTATGTTAAAATAGGACCTGCATAATGTTGGTCATGTTAACTGTCAGTTCCCAACCAATCGTGATGGCCCCCATCTGCACACAACACTCAATTGATAAACCCCAGGGGCCATGTGAAGATGATTTAGTGGGTCAAATGCAGCCTGCAGATATCACAGATAGTGAAAGAGATGCACTAATGTACACACACATGCCCGCACACGCAGACGTGGAGGGCACACACAAAGTGGAAACAGACGGCGCTAAAAATAAACCGTCTAAAATATTTAACTTACTGACCCAGAAAACACCCTCGGTGTAATCGTATGTTTGAACAAGCAGAGGATGCCACAACGCCTGAGCCATGATATCATTAGGGCTGATGGGTAATAACTGTTGATAAAATGCAAGCTTTATGTATCTGTACTGTTGACCTCAAGTGCAATTGAAACGTGTGTCTTTGATGTTTAATCAATTACATAAGGATGATAAAGTCATACAAAGAGTGATTAAATCAGGTCATTTGGCACCATTATATTCCTAAAGGGCCACTCCAGTGATTTAGTGTGGCACTGCCATAAAGCTGAGAGACTCACAAGACACAGATTAAGAAAAAGAAGCGACAGAGGATGAGATAATTTGATTTTTAGTCAAATCATATGGGCATGGGTCAATTTGTAAAAAACT
>OMNW01015599.1:0-10416 GCA_900303245.1 Selene dorsalis
TTTTCCACGGTACTTGGCAGGTAAGTTGTTCCAGCATGTTGCCACAGTTCCTCCATGGCTTAAGCCTGTGTCAGTGTCTTCTGTCTCATCTTGTAATCACGGAATGTTTGATGACTTCTTTTTCTTGTCTCTGAAAATAGTTCCTTATGTCTCTGGCTGTTTGGGCTCATTGCACTGCCACAGTGAAGTTAGGATTGCTCAAACACCTCCAGGATGGCATTGTGTGATAAGAATCTTAAGCGCATAAACTACTTGCACAGCAATGATCCACTCGGTTTAATGCAATACAAACAGCAGCACAAACTATAGCCTCCAACGTGACCAAAAACTTGTATCAATGCCTAAAACGTAAGAAGTCCAGGTCTCTCCTCACAGACAAGAAAGCCCATGTTGGGTGTGTGAATGGGTGGATAGGCATAAATTGGTGACACTGGTGTTTGTTTTATCCAAGCAGGAAAAGTGTTGTCGTGAATACGGAGCCATGCGCCGTCTGTATGTTGGTGGGTTGAGCCACACAGTCACCCAGAAGGATCTGAAGGATCGATTTGGAAAGTTTGGAGATGTGCAGGATGTGGAGCTGCGGACCAGGAAGGATGAGGAGGGTGAGGAATCAAATACACACTGACAGCCATGATGATAAAAATAGCTGAATTAATTTTTTACATTTATTTATTTGTTTTAATTTTTTGCTATATCAAGTCTTACATACAGTCTAAAGTCTAAAATTGAACTGAAATACCAACACGATCCATCACAGTCAGTAGTTTCATCATCACATGTTTAAAATAAAACCTTTTTCCTGCATTCGGGATTCCCTTATATCTGATGATTTAGATTCACCTGCTGAACAATTTAATTAACACAGGAAATTGAATTCACATGATAACTTTGAAAACCTTTTTTAATATTATGTGTATAATAGTATGTGTAGTTAATATATCACCATAGCTTTTCAGTTTGGAATTTACATTAACTATTGGTATCCTCATTGACCTGCATGTGTCCTCCCTGCTGCTGTTCTTTTACAGGTGTCCCTTACAAAACTTTCAGCTACATCAACATTGAAATTTCAGATGCTGACCTGAGGAAATGTGAGTGAACTGAGCTGCTGCTCTTTGTGCCTTCAAGTCTTATTTTACTTAAGCGCACACATCACACTTCAATTCCCATTGTTTTTCCTGAGACTCAGAACAATGCAACAAGACAGAATCAAAAAAAAGAGGTTGTGTCCTATCATTAGTGTGACATCATTGTGTTTCTTCTAAAGGTCTCACGGTGCTGAACAAATCCAAATGGAAAGGAGGAACTCTGCAGATTGAGACAGCCAAGGAGAGTTTCTTACACAGGTAAAGCCACATTCATATCAACATGATAGTCTTCAGACTTGACTGTTAGACAAATGGAAGCTGATATAACAAACAACCAGTCAATTAAATTTGAATTTTAGCTGATACTAACAATTGTTTTCATTTTGAACTAACCTGCAGACCATTCCTGCATACAAGATTCTCTCTGATCTCAGTGTGTAATGAGTTTGTGGTGTTTTTGTCTCAGACTGGCTCAAGAGCGGCAGGAAGCAGAGGAGCAGCGCCTCCAGCCGCCTGCAGCTGAGGACAAGAGACAGAAGCTGCTGGACTCCCTGAGCAAAGCTGGTGTGGACAACTTCACCATGAAGGCTGCAGTGCCGGGGACAGAAATACCAGGACACAAGGTCAGGTCATCGACACATGAGAAGCTGTGCCATCAGAATAATCAGAAATCAGATGAGGGTGTTGACTCTCTTCTGGGTACTCTGGTTTCAGGACTGGGTCGTCAGTAAATTTGGACGAGTTCTCCCCGTCCTGCAGATCAGGAGTCGGAAAGGCAACAAAGCTCGAACCATGAAGTACGACCCATCCAAATTCAGCCACAACATCCGCAAGCTGGACCGAAACGACACAGACGAGCCCACACCTGTCAACCAGCTCACCTGGGAGGTACAGGGAGGGGATGATGACATCAGCAAAAAGAGGCGGGGCGAGTTCCCTGCGTATGAGCCACCAAAACCCAAAAGGAGTCGGACAGACAAGATCATCTCCCATAATGCTTTGGGCAGAACCAGGTAAGGATGTGATGTTTTCTCCTCCTTAATGTCAGACCTAAAGGTTCCATTGATTTCTCAAACTTCCAGAGAATCCAGTTGTTTCTAGGATTTCCAAAAACATCCTGAAAAAACTCATATCTAACACTTTGAAAGGTTTTTACTGTTTTTTTTTTTCAATTTCTATACTTAAACTTACCTACAGAAACACACCTGAGATCTGTCTCAGATGTGACTATATGATCTGGACCTGGTGCTGGATCAAAACTTTCCTGTAGTTTTTGATTTATCATCCTCAAATATGTTTTGACTGAAATCTGAAGGTCGATTTGAGCTCATTTTAGGTTCATTTAATGTGCCATCTACTCTGCTGGTATTTAAGTTTAAAATGGTTTTAAGTGTAGTGAAGAACAAATGATTAATGTTAATAATAATTCTGCCCTCATCAGTCTGTCATCTCCCTACTGTTTCCTCTCAGGTCTGAACCAAACGGTCACTCTGCCAATCACAGTGAACCTCATCAGTTCACCAACGGATTTGAACCGCAAACCAACCAGAGATGGGCTCAGAAGAAGCGGGCACCTTTTACTGACAGCGATGTTGATTCAGATGAGGAAATACGTAGGATGGTGGCAGCTCAGGACACTTCCCATGGTGCATCATGGCAGGAAGTGGAGGAGGATAATTTGGAAGTGGTGGGACTTGACTACTTGGTGAAGTCGGGACGTTCCCAGCAGAAAGGTAACAGAAGTGTTTTGGTCAGGATTTATAAAGAGGAGTTGTGTGTTATGATTTCTCACAGCCTAAAGGTTAAAAGATCACTTCTCATAATGACACATTTTCTCACTCTTCTTTTCTGAGTCAAAATTTTTGTAAGAGGTGACAAGCTGCACAAAGGAGTTTTTCTCTCTGATTTCAGGTGGGCCAGGTGATGAAGATGAGGAAGACTATGATTCAGCAGACACAGATGAACTCTTTGCCACCAGGAAACCTCATCCATCTTCATCACAGGAGCAGAGGACTCGGTCCACTGCAGAGCATCCTCCAGTGAACAACACAGACAGCAAGAGAAAGACCAAGAAAAAAAGTAAAACTGGAGGAGAAGAGGAGGAGGAGGGGGAGGATGACTCAGCAGATGATGAAGAACAGCTTGTCCCCTCGAAATCAAAACCGCAGAGAAGAGACTCTGTCAAACAGAGCTCGGAGCGGCAGAGTAACAAGATGGCAGTCCTCCCTGTTGTAAAACCCCCTTCAGAGTTAGATACTGATACTGATGATGATGATGATGATGATGATGATGATGATGATGAAGACGAAGATGAGGAGGAGTCAGAATCAGCCGATTCTTGCTCAGACTCTGATTATGAAGCTATGTTCTCTAATGTCACTTGCCTGGAGATCTCACTGGTCGATCTACAGAGGCTAGCTGAAGAATCTAAGGAGACATCTGAAACTACAGCTCCCAGCATCCTCAACGGCAGCCCCAGACAAGATACTAACCACATATCAGGCCCCGCAGAACAGCGTGCACCCAAGAAAGGCACCACGCCCGAGGATATCCTCGCCGCCATCATGGAGGACAGCAGCGATGATGAGAAGAAAAAGAAAAAGAAGAAAAGAAAGGGAGTGATATCAACACCACTGCCTGCCTTCCAGGGGACAAAGACAGTGAGCGAGAGATCAGAAACAAACCAGAACGAGGAAGGAGGAAGTGTGGTCAAAAAACAGAAGCTGGAGTCTGAAGAAGGAGGCCGAGTGAATCAAACAGAGGAGGAAGACGAGGAGGGGCAGGAGGAGGAGGTAGAAGGGAAGAAGAGGGAGGTGGTGGCTCCAAATAAAGCTCCTGTAATCACTGAAAAAGCCGAGAGTAGTTCCTCTAGCGGTGATGATGATGAGGTGGAGGAGGAGGACCTGAGGATGGAGGGTGGTCCTAAAGCTACAGCTGAAATTAAGGCAACAGTTTCATCCTCAAGCTCTGCCTCTGAGGAAGAAGACAGTGAGGAAGAGATAATTTCTGCTGAAGGTGTTAGGAAAGCAGCAGCCCTCCCTGCTCCTCACAGTGAGTCCTCCTCCAGCGAGGAGGAGGAGGAGGAGGATGAGGAGGAAGAACAGCCGGCTCCTTCCAGGGTGACTTTAGGAGCTGAGGAGGAAGAGGAGCTGCAGAAGAAGGCCAACGTGAGGAGGCTCGCTGCCATCCAGCAGAGACTGAAAGAGGCTGAAGAACACAAGAAGCTCATCCAGGGAGCTCTAGCCAACCTGGTGTGTGTGTGTGTGTTTGTGCTTGTGTGAGTGTGAGAGAAAGAGATTGTTTCTTACATATCTTCATATATCAAGCAACATTAACACACAACATTAATCTCCATTAGGATGCTCCCACACCAGGAGCAGGGAAACACATTGTCTTTGGCTCTGATGATGATGAGGATGATGAAGACAAACAGCAAACAGTCTCAGTGGTGACGACGTCAAAGAAGACACTGTTTGACAACAGCCAATCGGAGGAGGAGACCACTAGTGATGAAGCATCAGCCAATGAGAACACAAGGAAAAAGGAGAACGTGGTAAGGAGAGAAGCAGCACAGCTTTAAAAAACATAAACATTGAATCATAAAGAGAAAATTGTACCTCATTGTGGCAACTTTATAGTTTTCTCTTATGAATGAATCAGCTCTGGTTTAACTGTGTTTGTGTGCGTGTGTGCATGTCTGCGTGTCTGCAGCCATCACGCCCACAGCTGTTTGGAGGCACTGAAGATGAGGAGAATGGTGATGAAGATGAAGATGATGGCAGGTTTGACATCAGGCCTCAGTTTGAAGGTGCAGCAGGTCAGAAGGTGAGAAAACTGGTTTACACCATGTTGCATAGGTTTTCTCCATGTTTGCTCATAAGGTCATGTCCAAACGGTCGTCTGTTGACTGCTGGGACTCAGACACTGGGCTGATGCTCTCTGTGGAGCAGAAACAGCTCAAAGTCCAGACCTGATGGTGATCCAAAATTTGTGTTCAGATACCATCACACCGACTAGACTCCTGCCTCTGATTTTGTTTGTTTGTTTGTTTGTTGTCCAGTTGATGGCACTGCAGTCTCGCTTTGGGACAGACGAGCGTTTCCGGATGGACTCTCGCTTCCTGGAGGAGGACGAGGACAAAGACGAAGAGTCAGGTGAGGGTGTGGTCAAAACAGAAGAATAGATGTGGTTTCTTGATAGTGGTCTGGTAGGTTGATCGTAGCGCTGTGTAGTCCAGGCTGAAACTGAATGAAATGAACTGACTGTTGGTGACTCAGAGAGGAAGAGGAGCGTGACGGAGGAGGACGAGGCTCTGGAGGAGGAGAAGAAGAAGAACTTGTCCATCCTGCAGAGCATCCTCGGCAGCAGCCAGCAAACCTGCAGCAGTAAGACTCCCAGCAAAGCCAAGACTTTCAGGTCTGACACACACATCCTGGACCGCAGCTTTGGATTAAAACAGGTCACATTCAACCAGAAATAAATAAACTAATCAACGGATCAAAATGTGTGTGATTACAGAGATGTGTCAGCGCTGCATTACGACCCCAGCAGAGAGGAACATACTGCCTTTGAGACCAAAACAGATGAAAAAAAGGAGAGGTATGAACACAGAGACACAGTAGACAGTGCTACAGTCTGATCTAATTGATCACATATGGACTAGATTCAGCTAATCACCATAAGCTTAAAGCAAATCTCTAAAAAGAAAAAGTAAACACTTACATTGCAAAAAAAATTTAATCTTATATCTATCTGACCTTATACCAGTGGACTCCATGAGCCTTCCTTTGACCTATATACAGTCTGAGTCAGTTCTTCCATGAAGTATATTTTCTCCATGACCTCCAGCCCCTGATCTGCTCCTCTGAGCCTTGTGGTAAAAAAAACATCTTAACAGCTTTGAGGCTAAATGTCAAAGCAGTAATTCAATGTCATAATGCTGAGTTGCCTTGTCTTAACTTATTGATTTCAAGTCTTTAAAGAGGAACTATGCTGAGTTTTTACCCATAGCTCCGCTACATTTTTACCTTAATTAAACGGCTTCAGAGTAATTGTGATGGTTAGATAAATGACTTGGAACTAGTTACAGGGAGCATGAAGGCTCTCTGTCTTCCACCTGGCGTCTCTTGGCTGAAAACCAACTGTCAACATCAGTGCAGCACTGCATAGTTCCTCTTTAGGGAAAACCAGTAATAAAGTCCTCGTTCATTTAAGATGAACTCTAACTGTCATGTAATCCGTTTGTCTTCACAGCAAGTCAGCCAGAAGGAAGAAGAGAGAGGAGGCTCAGAAGCTTCCAGAGGTTTCTAAAGAGATTTATTTTGATGTGTCTGGAGACCTGAAGGCCGTGTTTGGTCAGACAAAGGACGACGACGCTGGAGGAGAAGAGAAGATTAACTGGGACCAAGAGGAGGAAGAGGAGGTAGCAGGAAAAGAGGAGTCACCTCTGCCATCATCTGTGGTCACGACTGATCTCGGTGCAGAGAAGGAGTCGTCATCTGGATTCAAGTTTTCCTTCTTTGGAGACGACACAGAACCAGAGAGCAAAGAGACTGGTAGGTTCTGAATCTGATCTGAAACATTCAACTCAAAGTGTCTCAGAGGAAACATCTGTAATCCTAGTTTTTTAATGTCACTATCGTTCTTTTGCCAGACGAATACAAGGTGGAGAGCATCCAGGCTCCAAAGGTGTCATGGCAACAAGACCCACGTTTCCATGACAGCTCGGAGTCGGAGGAGGAGGAGGAGGAGGAGCAGAAAGAAGATGAGCAGCAAACATGGCAGCAATGCAACACCACCGCTAAAACCACAGAGTGAGAAAAAATAAATCAAGATTTAAACTAAAACACATTTAGTTTTGACCACATTTAAGCTCACAGTGTTTCTTTGATTGTTTCCTCAATTAACTATCAATAAATTATTTTTTCTATAAAATGTCAGCACATTTATAAAATGCAAATTGTTATTCCTAAGTGCTCATATCAACATCTAAAGTATCCACAGTCTAAAAGTCCAAATATATTCATGAAAAGTAACTTTCCATCAATTATCAAAATAGTTGCAAATTAGTTTTCTGTCTATCAGCAAATCGGTTAATTGAACATCGATTTGATTTGAGGATGAGATATGAAGTGAACCAAAGACAAGAGTGTGAACAACTGAGCCTCCTCCACACCCCTGGCAAACCTCTGTGCAGCAGGTGTAACACTGAAAAGTTGCTAAAAAAAAATGTAAAAACTGTTTTCTTTTACCCTGTTTTTGTGTTTGTGTAACTGTTAACAGAGGGGAGACCACATCAAAGACCAACCTCTTCTTCTTCTTCTACCCTGAGGACAGCAGGTTGACAGGTACAACACAATAATAAAGTGGCTCATGAATTAGACTGAACATATACCACAGTAATGAACCACGAGCTTTGTGTTTTTTAAGAAATCCTGCATCTTACAAGTAAGCAAGCAAGTATCTCATCGTCAGTCCTGACTGAGTCCAGACTCCAGCCAATCACAGTCAACCTTGTTGACATGTGTCTGTGATTCTGGACACACATGCATGTAGACTGCAGCTGGACTGGTTGGTGGAGGTGTATGACCAAAAGATGGCGGTTCTAGTTTGTGTGTAATCTCGAGCTTCTCTGTCGTCCATCAGAGGGTCCCAGGCTGTTCTTCCGTTCCTCTCAGCTGGAGGAGCAGAGGGAGCAGTGGGAGGAACGCAGGACTGCACTCAGACAGGTACACATCAGTCCACATGAACATGTTTCAATAGGTTTCTTAAATGTTTGTAAAGACCAAAACCATGATTATAATATATTTTAGTGACCACAGTGAAAAAGATTCCTTGTGACTGAAAGATGAAAATTCAAATGTAATCAGAGCGACAAATTAACACTTCAGTTTGACTGGTTTTATTTGTGCATGAAGGGCAGATCTTATTCTTTTATACATATATACACTAATGTCTGTGACTGTCTGTTGTTGATTTGGAGACCATCACATTCATCAGACCTCTCAGCCATCTCTTGTACTTCATGAAGATCCTTGAGAGACATGGTCCGTCTGAGGGGGCCACTGTGAAACTTCTATAAGCAGCACCAAACATTCATTAATCTACCCAGGACGTCCACACATGTTGTAGATACCTTGGTGTCCCATACATATACAGTCATACATCACTTATATAGGCTACTAAAGTGTAGTAGAGACAGACAGAAAATCTGGAGAATAGGCTATATCTTAATTAAATATAGATGCATATTTTTTATTTTATTGTATTTCTCAGATTTTTAGCCTCACATTGTTACTCTTGTTTTGTCACGTCTATCTTATCATATCATTTACACTAATTTTACAGACTGCAAGCTTTCAAATCTTTGCACATGTTCACAAGTCTCAATGAATGTTAGCATAATGGAGTATAAGGGCCATTTTGAAGAAAAAAAATCAGGCATTTCTGACAGATTCAGTAAAGATAAGTCCACTTCCTGTCTGTTTTCACAGGAGTACCGCAAGAAACACAAGGACGCTCGGAGGAAACTGAAGCCCTCCCTGAAGAGCTGAGGACTGTGGGACATGAAGTCTGTGTTTCTACAACTGGGGGCTGACGGATTATTTCTACTTTTTCGGGCTATTTTGTGTTTCAGACTAATTTTGGCTTTCAGCAGGAAGGAGGCCAAATGACAGCTGAAGACACAGACCTGCAATGAAAGTTTGAGATGATCAAAATATCAGATTTATTTTTTATTCTATGAAATTCCTACAGATATTTTGTAGTCAGAGGCTCCTATTGAAGCAAAGTTTCTGTTTTTCTTTAATTGCCATGGAAACAATGCTGCAAATGGACTGAGGGACATCAGCAGTAGCAGCCGCCACAGAAGATCCAGTGTGTTAGAAAATAAACAAATACACAAAATGGCCAAATTGATAGCGAAATAAGTGTATTAATAATAATATTTATAAATACCAAAAATAGATATGACGGATGAAATAACTTATTTTTGCTATTGATTTGTCTCAGGATACAGGATAATATTTCTTTTCTTGATGCATAGTCATTTATTTCTCTGTGTATTTGGCCATTTTGTTCATTCTTTGATTTAATTGGTCAGTTTTGGTCCTACACACATCACCTCATATTTCTGGGCTGGGAACAGTGGAAAGTCATTAAATTGTTATGGTCAGATGACAACCTGTTGCATTGTGGACTTTGGTGTTTGCCTCATCACATTTGGTTTGATGAGAAGCCTCAGAGTCATTGTGTGCTGTTAAATAGAGTGAATTTTGTTTGTTTGAATGTTAAGATGCTTTCAGGAATACACCCACCAATACAGTCCAGATATAATCTATCTCACCATTATGTGAGGCATTTATTTTCTTTATGTTCATTTTGGATGTTACAGTTCATATTTCTGTTGTGCTGCAATGTTTTATAGAGAGCGATTTTATTATATTTAGTCAATGAGGCTTATTATTATGTTTATTGTTAATGATCTGTCAGTAATTTTCTGTAACAACTAATAATTATCTCTCTAAAATATCAGAAAAAAATATGTTACTTTATCCAAAACCAAAAACCATTACTCAAACCAAAAAACAGCAACAAATTCTCATTTAAGTCAGGCATCATATCTAGAGTTACACATAAATGAAATGTTGTGGAGTTTTGTTTATGCAAAACAGCTTTGTGTAGATAGTTAAAAACAAATTATCTATATTAGAACTTTTGTATATCACTACGTTCATGGGGCTTAACTTTCGTGTTATTTTATTTTGAAATTCATAACCGGAAGCTCAGAGTTGTGTTCACTCTTTGTGGATAGTTAGGAATAAGTGCTGCTGCTGCTGCTGCTGAGCAACGCACCAGACTCTGACCTCCTCATCAGGACCGGAGACCGTCGGGCTCATATAGTTTTATGGACAGGCTTTATTTCACGAGTCAGTTTTTTGTCGCAGTACATGTCTGTGAAAGAGGCAGGTAACACGGACCAGTTACTTTTAGCTCAACGGTAAAGAAAATGAGAGCGGCTTTGTTTCTTCTGCTTCTCTTTCTGTGGACCGCGGAGCTCCGTCATGTCCACTCGGACCCGGAGAGTCGGCTCAGGTCGGAGCGGGCGGAGGATGCTGAGCCGCCGACAGCGGGAGCACATGAGCCACTGTCCCCTGAGAGGACCTCTGCAGGCGGGACTTCTGAAAGTTCGGGAGCCGCCGACCTGAAGCGAGTGGCCCGAGGAGCCAAAGACGGGAGCTCCAGGAAAAGAGACCCGCACTCTCCGAGCGGTTACGGCGGGCAGCCCCGGCGATACGACGACCCGAGCGGTTATTTCACCACCCCGCGG
>OMNW01015599.1:10436-24142 GCA_900303245.1 Selene dorsalis
CCCCGCGGGCTGACCGGCTCACCCCGGCCCCGTCGGGTAACTCCTCGTCGGGTCGTGCCGGGTCGGGGCTTCTCAACCCTCTCTTCCCGGTCACCGACGCAGCGTACTGGGCGTACGCGGTGATGCTGCTTGCGCTCGTGCTGTTTGCCGCGGGCATCGTGGGGAACCTCGCGCTCATGTGCATCGTGTGGCACAACTTCTACCTGAAGAGCGCGTGGAACTGCATCCTGGCGGGACTGGCGTTCTGGGATTTCCTCGTGCTGTTCTTCTGCCTTCCAGTGGTCGTCTTCCACGAGCTCACCTTGAAGAGGTTGCTAGGAGACCTGTCATGTCGGCTCGTGCCCTACTTGGAGGTGAGGATTTGTTGCATGTTAGGGTTGAGGTTACCTTTAACGAGGCAGTCAAAGGTCATGGACTGACTTCTGAAGGGGACCATGGACAACAGGTGTCAGGGGGTCGCTGCGCTGAAACAGAATCACCAAATGCCCACAAAGAAACACCAAAATAACAAATATACAGACCAACCACTGTTTAAGTAACTACAAGAGACCTGAAATATCCACATAGACAGAAAACAGCTACAAAGAGACTCAACACCTAGAGAGAGAAGTGTAACAACTGAATAGAGACTCAGACCAACAAAAAAAATGATCAAATTGACTCCAACATCACTAAAGCTCAAGGTGACGACACAAACCAAACTAACACACACTTAAGAAATGTGAAAAATGTTCATCAAAGTTTTCCAAAATCCAGGGTGAAATCTTAAGATTTTTATTTTTATGTCAGACCAACGAAAAACCAAAGTCAAAACATAGTTCATTTACACTGAAAGTGAAGGAAACCAGCAGCCCTCACATTGAAGAAGCTGTAGAGAGAGAATGAGGCTAAAGTTTAAAGTTGAAAAATGCTGATTTATCAAACTTGAGAAATTATTTTAACACGTGTTTATTTAAGCATTGATCTCTCCACTGTGAAAACAAACCATGCCATGAGTTTAACAAGTTTGTTAGAGGTCTGCCTTTGTACCAAAGCTCAGATAGCAAGCAGGAAAATGTCAAACAAGTTAAACTGTTTTAACAAACAACTCGTTGTGAGGATAATACATTTTAATTAGCCCCATTAAAACAGTCTGACTTCACACTGAGAGCTGTTTTTACACCCCCGTGTTGGACTCATTGCAAATGTTTTCCAATTAAATGAAAAGACTTGTCTGTGATGAATGGCCTGATTGTGTGTCGTTGTTGCTCTTCAGTTTGAGACTCAGAGTTGTCTTCAACAAAAGTGCTGTTATGGTCTGTTTGGTCTCTTCACTGGTCCGTTTTGAACCATCAGGGGGGGCCGGCGGTGGTGGGGCCCATCATGAAGCGACCCTTCTTCCTCTGCTCACAGAGCCACACAGTCGAAACTAAGATGTAGAAGCAGCTGTTGATTTGGAGTCATGAAAGACAAACTGTGTGAAAGAGCTGTAGAGCATTTATATTACTCATTTTAAATATGTAGAAACATTTGTGGGTTATTTTGACACCCAGAGTTTATTCTGCCCACGAGTCAAATGAATCATTTGGTTTATGCCAAACCAGTCTAAATTTCCCAAACCCCAAATGCTTATCACATGTATAACCCAAACCCTAAAATAATCATTACAACGCAACATAAAACAAAGTCACCAGAGGAAGAAGAAGTTTAAATGACTGAGCTCAACACACTGCAGCTTCACAAAATACATGCAAAGATACAAACCCACTACAAATTCAGAAAACAACTTCATCAACGTGACAACACCAACAGGTAGCTGTCTCCACATCTTCTTTAGTCATGAAGCATTGAACACATGAGCCCCAGCCACGCTGCACCAACTTGACTTTTTCAGGTGTCTGCTTTTATCTGACCAACAAACAACAGTCAAAAAACATAAAATATTCAATTTACAATGGTATAAAGCAAACACAAGCACAAATACTTCATATTTCAAATGCTAAAAACAGCTTTTTTAAAAATAGCTTAAACAATTATTGATCATCAATTAATCAATTGATGGCTGTTCCTCTAAATAAGATATTGACCTATAACCTGCTCCTCCAGTCTGCAGCATTATGTTGATAACAAGCTCAGCCAATTAGCATTTTTAGCTCAGAGAGTAAATGAACCTGGCAGACAAGTAAGGAAGTGCTCTAACAGCCTGTTGATTAGCATCATGTCTTGTGTCTCTACACGGACACAGACACTCACTGTGGACGCCTATAAATCACTGAAGTGGACTTTTTACTAATCTGTAATAACAGCTTGTATGAAGCCGGCTTTAACGAGGTCAGGCTGCCGCCCCGCTTGTTGCTCCACCAGTTGTCATGCTAATTAATGAATTCATTTCTTCCTAATTAATTAACATTTTTTCAAAATGCTCCTCAGCAGCTCTTTGCGTTGAGCAGCATTTAAAGCAGGCCTGGCTGCCAGCTGCCCCCCTGATCTGTTAGTTTAACTATTTTCATGCTAATTAGAGCTCGTTGTTAATTATCTTGTGTTGAGTCTTAACTGTTCGAGGTCATTAAGCACTCACAGAGGGAGGACAAGTCTCTGGAAGGATAGTTGGTATTTTTGGGGCCAAAACCGCAGACTTTGATGTGCAAGAGGGACAAATGACTGTTACCAGTCTGTAGATGAGAGCTGCTGCAGCTCACCGATCTGTTCCCTCTGACTCTTTTGTTTCCTCACCCCTGGTTTCTGCAGGTTAAAGAAAAGCCCTTTGTTTCCATCCTGAGTCTTACTGCTGTAGTTTGCTCGGTGTGACAGGGCAGCAAAAACGCCCAGACTTTTTCGTAAAGCAACAAAACACCATCCTGTGCTCAGACTTGGATCAGAGCTGAGGCATGAGTGAATACAGAGCAACCTACAGACTGAACCAGGAAGTTTCTCTGCAGCACTAAAAAAACACAAGTTATGTTGCGCTATAACAACCTGTATTCGATGTGAGTTTTACATAAACTCAGATTTTTGTAATGATCCCTCCCTGACAAATGTGTTTTGGAGGCTCAAAATTTTATTTTTGAACAATGTTTACCTTTAATTATTCAAAATGGCAAGATCTGTTTATAGGCCCTGGGCGCCTCCATGGATACCAGATGACTGAGAGATGCCAGTCAGCCTAACGCCACCTACAGTGTGACTGAAATCTCAAACACATCTCTAATTCATTATGTTGTCAGGAAAACAAAACAAAGTTTCCTTTCGTGGATATCCCAAGAAAATTAATCTGTTATCTCTGCAGAATTGATTGATCGTCGGAATTATTAATTAATGGCCATTTAGGGCTTCGGTAGATCATTTCGAAGCCTTCAATAAAAACATTATTTGGGTCAGATAAGACTCGTTCTGGGCTGGTTCCTAGCTGATCTGATTCTCTGTGTGTGAATTAAAGAAACTCGTGTTGTTAACCTTCTGCTGTTTCTCTGTCAGGTGACGTCTCTGGGTGTGGCCACCTTCAGTCTCTGTGCTCTCAGTATAGATCGTTTCCATGCAGCCACCGGCCCTGGGCCTCTACAGACTCCAAAGGTGGAGTCCTGCCAGTCCATCCTGTCCAAGCTGTCGGTCATCTGGTTGGGCTCCTTGGTGCTGGCCACCCCGGAGCTGCTTCTCTGGCAGCTCCTCCAGGAAACTGTCAGTCTGCCATCGTTGCCCGTTGAGCTGCAGCAGAGCCACTCGGGGGGCTCGCTGATGGCGGCGCTCACCGCCCGAACGGACACGTTTAAGGTGGATATCTGTGTACGGGAGCCGTCCGTCGAGCTCCCAGAGAGCATCTACTCTCTGGTGCTGACCTACCACGAGGCCCGCATGTGGTGGTTCTTCGGGTGCTACCTCTGTTTGCCGCTGCTCTTCACTCTGGCCTGTGACCTGGTGACTAGGCAGGTGTTGGCCCAGCGTACACTGCAGAAATCTGAGGGTGAAAAGCTGACTGTTAGATGCTCCTCCTCCTCTTCATCTTCCTCCTCGACCAAGAAAAAGCAGCACGTGAGGGAGCACAGGCTGCGCTCCACTGTGATGGCGCTCACTGTCTTGTACATCGCATGTAACTTGCCAGAGAGCATTTGTAACATCACTCTGGCCTACATCTCTGACCCGGTGTCCGCTGCGCTCCCGGCTCTGGCTCTCCCGGCCCTCGGCCTGATCGGACAGTTTTTGTTGTTCGTGCGATGCTCGGCGACGCCGGTGTTGCTGCTGTGCTTGTGTCGCTCCCTGGGCCAGGCCTTCATGGACTGCTGCTGCTGCTGCTGTGAAGAATGCCTACCTGATAGCAACTCGTCCTCATCCTCGTCAGTGTCAGCCGCCGCCCCCTCCACCCTGTCCTCTCCCACACTCTCTTCACCCTCTCCATCCTCCTTGTCTCCATCCAGCAAAGAGGAAACGATGAAGAGTGTGTTGCCAACAGAAGCAGCAGTGTTTGACAGGGTGAAAGACACATCAGCAGCTCTCGGGACACCCTGCTGAGGCCCAGAACTACCGCACTTTCAGGTCTATTACAGCTTTGGTCTTATTTTGTATAGTTTTGTCCTTCACTTCCATCAGTTACAACTTTGTATTCAGCACAGTAGCAGGTGAGATCTGGGAACACAGTGGCATCTTGACAGGACAAAACAAACGAGCAGACGACAATCAGGTTGGAAACAAGACAAAGATGTCTTCATGTCCCACTATATGGCCAAAGTATGTGAACATCTGAGTCAGTTTCTCTTTGTTCCAATCAGGGAATGTCCTTTTTTTCTCAGCTCCATGTCAGCAAATTTTGTTGGTTTTAACATGATAGAAGAAACTGTTCTCCCAGTTAGTTGTAGAGCAGGGCTGGGCAACTCATTCCACAAAGGGCCAGTGTGGCTGCAGGTTTTTGTTCCAACCAAGCAGCAGCACACCAGACCTGACTCATTTAATCAACTGATCTCAGTCTTCAGGCAGCTGATTGGTCAAACTGTGTGTTCTTGATTGGTTGGAACAAAAACCTGCAGCCACAGAGGCCCTTTGTGGAATGAGTTGCCCAGCCCTGGTGTAGAGGGACTTGACTTGTCTACACAGAGCCCAGACTTCAAACCCTCCATATTAGAGAAGAACTAAACAGCAACTCTGAGCCAGAACTTATTACCAACCAATCAGTGTTGGACTTAACTAATGCTGTTGTGGCTGAACAGGAACAAGTCTCTGCAGCCATGATCCAAAACCAGGTGAGAAACCTGGAGTCAGGAGAGGTGGAGATTGTCATAGAGCGTCACACACAATATATGGAGATAATGTTCATGGGTTTTAGCGTTCACAAATATAAACCAGCCATGGAGTGTAACTAAACCACTTTATTTTTTACAAAGTAAACTGGTTTATTACTGGTAAAACTACAACTATAGTAAACCATGAGGGTCAAAGTTGAAACAGGAAGTGGGTTTGTGAGTGGACCTGTCCAGCTGTCCGTCTGCTTGAGTGTCTTGACCTGTCACAACTTTTTTTTATCGAAATGTTTGTTTTTATTCCTGTTATTTCTCAGGTCTGTTTCCCCTGATCTCACTGACGTTACCTAAGTAACTAAAGGTAACTGGATTGTTTTCTCTGATCTCTGCTGTGAAGTGAATTAGTGCTCGAACAGAAATAGTGGACAAAGCTAGCAAAATAAAACCTTAGCTGTAATAAACTGGAAGAATCTTTAAATCTCTGTATGAACTGATGGTGTAGAGCCACTCTAGGAGCAGAAACTTGTCTGAGTTAGATAAAACAGAGTCTGTAGAAGGATTTACTCCTGTTATTGAAGGACTCATAATAGTTTTGCAGTTTTCTGTGCTACATTTTACATTTTGTAGTAATTGATAATTGTCTAATACTTGTTCAGGATATTAGTGTTACCTGCTCTAAGTACTGTACACTGAATAATTTGAAGTTTGGGGGATTTTAGGATATTTTCATGGTTAAACTGAAGATGAAGACAAATTGAGCTTTTTGTCAGCAGATTGACACACTGCTGTTTGAACCGAACTGAACTGTTTTTCCTCGATGTTGCTGTTTCTGCTCATGCATGGCTCACGTACCCCTGACCTACACGGCGTCTACAGATGATGTGGTCTTCAGTCAGCACTGAGATATCAATCAAAACTTTGAACCTACATGAAACATTTAAGTGTGAAGTGTGACCTTTTCTACTTGTTTGATTATTTTTGGTTTAGTAAAGTTTAGATTTTCTCCAATGTCTCTTTATTTTATTAACTGATGCAAACATCGGAGCTGGTTGGTGCTCCAGCTGTGTTCACTGAGACTTTTCTTCCACAGCTGCAGTTAAAAGAGGCAGAGTTACACCTCTCTCTCTGAACCTTTACTTCACCAGATCAAAGTTTTTACTAGTTGTATATATCAGCATTAGTTAGGCATTATTAAACACTTAATTCTTCCTATATTGATACTAATTAGTACATAATTAATAAACACAGTTATAAATGTTTAACTCTCCATTAATAAACTCATCTATAATTATACAGTATAGGGTTAGGGTTGTTGCATGTCTTAATCATTGTATGTATAAGTGCTGCATAAATGTTCATCTAAATAGTTGCTAATCACTTACTTAAACTTAGAGGCTTATAAATGATCCTTTGAACCACTGATATCTGCTAAATAACTGGTTTGTATAATTTACTAATATTAAGTTTGAAAATGCAAACATTATAAATCATCAAACACATTAGAGCTAAGCATTTATATATGCTTTTTTAAACTGCATAATCATTAGCATCAATGTAATTTAAATGATAAAATTAACATTGCTTAATAGTGTGTTGCTAGTGAAGTAGCAACACACTATTAAGTGAAGTTTGATTGATACAGAAACTGGCTGAGATTTAAACTAAATGATAGGCTACCAAACATGATTAAAAAGAAAGAGAACAGAGAAAAGGAATTAAGGAAAAAAAAAACAATCGAGAAACAAAAAAGGGGAAAAGAAATAGTCTTTTTCCAAACAAAGAGGCCAAAGGAAGGAACAGGAAAAGTCTCCGGGTGACTCAGAGTTGTGTTTGGTCCTGAACAATCATTTTATTCAGTTAGCGTCTCAACACCTTCAGAGGATTCTCATGTGGCTTCATTTTATTGGGAAACAGGCAGAGTTGGCTGGTGTGAGCTCTGATCTCCATGTGCAGGAATGCTACGCAGCAGAGCTCTCAACACCCACCGCAGGAGAAATCCGCTCATGTCTGACTGTGACGCTCCTTTTTGTCATCATTCAATTACTGAAGGTCACAGCCTCACAATAACAGTTGGCCTTTGAGTTTCTGCAGACATAATGAACACAGTCACTCTGTGACCAGTTGCTGGGGAGAGCAGACAAGAATTCCTCACTCACTCAAACATTTTCAGACCCTTCTCCGCTTTTCCCTCTCTTTTTTAATAAAATCTAAAAGCTTGTCATGAATTTCTTCTAACTAAATGATATTGTGACTATGTTGTAATATTCAGTGTTTTACTTTCTGAAATGAATGATCTACTACACAGGTACGTAAGGATATAGAGAACAGCATCACAAAAAAATGCTTCTGTTATCAGTCTGTTGTGTTGTCAGTCTACTCTCTGGACTCACAATAGAGACTGGACCAATCACAACCGCTGGATGACACTGTCTCATTTCCAATACAAACTTCATGTTGTAAAGAACACAACATGAATAGATCTCTTACAGGATATGATAAGACTATTTATAGGGAAATAAGTAACAGCAGCTCTAGAGAGGAGGTGGAACAAAAAGTGAGGAATAAAACAGAAAAGAAATGAAAAAACAATAACAAAACATATAAAACTATAGCAAAAATAATGTTTTTAAGAAAAACACAGATTATTTATGTAATATACACAAAAGCAATTTTTAAATTTTAATATTGCTCAGTAGTATAAATAAGTAACAGGGACATTGATGAGCTACTGTTAAAGAGTCTTGTACAGTCTCTTCCTGTCCAAGCAGAACACAGTGAAGATGACTCTGCTGCCACGGTGTGTTTTATATTCTCATCTTAATGGATAGTAAGTTGAATTTGATGATTAGATGATTTCCATCACACAGCACCGTCAAGGTCCAACTTTATTCTGCAGCAGGACGTCTCCGAACAGAGCTTCAGAAGAACAAGGAGTCAGTCTGGCGTCACATGAAGAGACAGAAGAGCTGTGAACTGAATGCTGGATCGACCTACCTGACTAATACCTGAAGAGTTGTGCAGCTGAAGTGACCAAAGGTAAACAGAAACATTGATTCTCCTCCAGCTGCTGAACCGTTTGCACAGTAATGTAAATGATGTCACTTAGATGATAATATATGGCTCAAGACTCATTATAATTCAACCCACAAGATCTGCATGTGGCCTGTGGATAAAGGACGATGTATTTTGATCATGTTGAATCTCTTTACATGTCCTATTGTAGAATTCATGAAAAAAAAACATAGTTTGGTGCTTCTCAAGTGTCTAAGATTCCCATTTTGAAAAATTGTGAATTATTTTGAATTTGTTTAATTTTAACATCTGGGGAGAAAAAAAAAGATACAAAGTCAGAGCTGGCCAATGTCGCAGAGGAAAGGGAAGTCTGGGGCTCACTGGTGGATCTACTGTCCCCGCGACTGGATCTCAGATAAGTGGTTAAAGATGGATGGATGGAGGATACAACCATAAAAAGTCTTGTTTCATTTAATTAAAAAACATAACATCATCCTGTATCACAACTTCATCCTAGCGTAAGTTCGTCAATTAATAACACAACACCACCTGAAGGCACTGGGTCATATCTGATCACTGGATACATTTCAGTAACTGAAATGACACGGTTTACCAGTGTTTTGACTTGACTTTCATTCTGGTGACATGAAACATCTTCAGTCAGCGTGGGCCAAAATGAAGATGGAGAGTGGACAGGATCCATCTAATACTGCTGGTGGTGGAGCAGACTTTTAGTTGAGTCTCACTGGGGTTTAAAATGTAGATAAGGAGAAGAAGAAGAAGAAGAAGTTAGATGTGTAACAGTAGCCCAGAAAGACATAATGCAAAGAGGCTTGGTGCTGACTGACGTGGCTTTTACTATATGAACAGCTCAAGTTCAGTCTTAGTTCCTAGTTTCCACAACTGAAGAAAGCGCTGGATGAAAGACAGAGGTGGAGCCTCTACAAACCTCATATTCTAATATCATAGATCCTGAACGCTCATATCAGATGCTCAGACATTTAATCAGGTAAAGTCTCTCACAGTCTACTTCACTCAGGCTACTGTGTAGGCACTATATGATGAATGCGTTGTCAGTGCTGACACCTGGAGCCCCTTCACAGACCGCGGCAGCCCCTGAGTTACACTTTCAGGGCCGGTGTTGTATGTGGAGTTTTAGTTCCTTTGAGCTGAAATATTTGTCCTCCCACGTCGTTGTGCCTGGGCAAAGGGAGGGAGGAGGGGAAGCTTCAATAAGGCCTGCTTTGTTCCTCCGTCCCTCTCTCTGGCTCAGAGAGAGAGACACTTGAACAAAGCTGCATATCAATTGCCATCCACCAAGGGAGTTGCTAAGCTACACGACACCCACCACCTCCCACCAGCTGCCCCAGTCGCTGAGGAGAGAGAAGAAAGAGGGCTGAGATGCAGGGGAGGAGAAGCCGCAACGATCCTACCCGTTAAGCCAAAACCCAAACTCCTCTTGTCTCGGTTGCCTTGACAACCAGCTGAGACACAGCAGCATGGTGGCCTCAAGTTAGCAATATGGTCTAAAACCAACAAGGTCCTGGATCTGATGGTGACTGGGGCTCTGTGCATGTTCCTGCTGTGTTCACATGGACTCCCCCAGGAGCTCCACCAGCCAGTCTCCGCCTGAGCCTGAAGCAGGCAGGGACGTTAGGTGTGAGGAAACCTGCACTGCTCCAAGTTCACCAGCAGCACTGACAAACTCATGTGCATGAACTAAACAGTGTTACTCCTCTGCTGTATTGATCTGAAGTTCCTTTTATCCACTTTGTTCACTTTACTGCTGTATCACCACAAATTATAAAAGAATAATAGAAGACTTTGCCCCTTATCTTATCCTGATATTGTAATGTGATTACCTTTATCAGATTATGAGTTGATCACACAAATATACTGCTCTGAGTTAGATACCTATCTGATAGATTAATGAAGTACTAAGCAGACACATACATATATCTATTGATTAATGTACATTATGACAAAACTTGCTAAAAAAAAAAAAAAATCAAATAGGCTACCATAGTGACCCAAATATAAGATGGTATTTTAGTGCATTTGAAAAAAAGGACTAAACTGTTATGTATTCGTCACTTTATGGGTCGTCTGGAGCCTTATTACTCTGTAGCTGTAAGTTTCTTCAAGTGTTCTGAAAGTCCATCCACTTGTGTTTAGACCATCAGGTCTGAACAGGGTCTTGTGGAGTCAGTTCATAATAAAAAAAAACTCTATGGCTCTTTAATTAAGACTGTTACAAACTAACAGAAAGAAAAATTGGGACATCATTTAAAACACATCAGAACAGAAGTGAGTTACATGATGGTATATCTGGATCACATGTCCAACAGACGGGTGGGATCCAGGTACAACATTTTAGGCCTTTGAAAAGAGGAATCACTCAGGACTGCGCCAGTGTTTTGTAATGCATTTATTGTGGTGTATTGTATCTTCTATATTCTTTATATCACTGCAAAATGTCCAAAAAAGTGTTTGTTTTTATTCTTTTATTTATACTTTTACATATGAAAATGAAGTGTTTATTTTGATCATTTCCTGTTTTATTTTCAGAAACTCACATCTTATCTTCTTTCAAGTCACTCACTTCCTGTCTTCCTGTGTTTTCCACTTTTGTGATCACCTGCTGCTGCTCACCCCGTAATGTGCTTCACCTGTGTCTCATTGTTGCCCCTCCCCTCCTCATCACGTCTCCATGTTGATGCATAAATTTCATGCATGGATGTATGAAATGATCAGATCACAGCTTATGTGATTCATTAACATTTAATGGATCATGTTATTGAATATGTTTCTTCATACATTAAATTAAATGGGGCTAAATTAATCGGATGCTGCAGCCTGTAAACGTATTTTACTGAGGAGTTGTCCTGCTCTGCTTTCAGAGAGGATGATCAGAAGTAATGAACACTCTCTTTTTATGTAATTACATTTCAGCTAATTTAGCAGCATATAACAAGCATTAACTGATGATGCACTGGGTACTGAATCCCATTACATGTGGCTTCATCATTTGTATTAGCTGAGTATTACTTGAGCATACAGTATGTTTTGTAATCTTACAATGTTTTTATAATCTTATTATGAAGTGTGACTTTTCTTTTCCCATTTTTAAAATCAACATTAGCTTAGCATGGACATAGATTTACAATTCAAGACTTAAGTACTGGCACTGGTCTTTGCAGCTTACCATAATAAGATTGAGTTTTTGATGAAACAAGTGCAGTGATGTTTCATGTCACAGTTGTGGCCTTCATGTGTTTGAGCTTCACTGTGCTGACGTCCAGGCTGGGCTGTGTTTTGCTGTGACAGTTGTTTTATGATGCTCGTCTCGCTCCGCTTCCAGTCTCAGCGGGCTCAGGAAACACACAGCACAATATCTGAATCCAGCGACCATTACCAAGACGACAGCTCAGTGCTAATCAGAAATGCTAACAGAGTTAAATGAAACGCTCTGTTGACTTGACGCAAAGCCAGCACGAGGCATCAGATAACTGACTGGTTGCTAACGACCCCTGAGACTCCGGGGACCTGCAGCTCCTTTTACATCAGTATCACAAACATCAAAGCACTGATTTTGTTGTGTTTGTACAGTCCACAGAATCTCTACTCATTTTATGATATTTTGGGATTTGGAGACTCCAGGGCTCAAACTAGTAACTCGTTAGTTCTGGATCTGATTCCAAGTAGATTTGCTCATTGAATGAATCAGATACCTGAGGTTTCCTGTCATGGATACATGTTAATAACTGAGTTTACTGATGGTTATGAGTGGTTATTTTAAAGGTTTGAAAGAATCAGTTTAGGTAACTAGGCCCTAAGCCACATCCCTCAGCTTCTGCACTTAACACACAGACATAAAATCAAATCAAAACAAACAATGCCGGGGAATAAATGTTTTGATTTGGGATTTGAAGGAGGTGATGAATGGAGCAGATCTAATAGATAAAGGATGTCTGATGATGTGAGGGGCCTGGCTAGAGGTTAAAAGGTCAGAGATGTTGGGACCATTCTGGACCAGCTATAGGTGAGACCAGGACGACCGACTGAGTCCAGAGTAGAGGGAGGTAGAGTAGTCAAGTCTTGAAGATAAAAGAGTGTGGAAATTAGTAGATGAGGGGAATTGCTTTACTTTAGTGGTGGTCAGTATTTGATAGGAATCGGATTCTATCTGTTTGTCGAATTCAAAGGCAGAGTCACAGATTATAGAGTTGGATTTCAGTCCTTTCATCTCACTCTCAGAGAGAAATTGAATTATATTCAATGAATTAAATAAGTATTTCATAAATTTTGTATAAGCACTATCCCCTGTAGAAATAAATACAACAAATAGAGTTTTAAATCAAGTTGCATCCATTTGAAACACAGATCAGATTATGGATTTAGAATCATGAAAAATTCTTCTGATCCTCAAACATGACAAGATAAAAGTCATCCCGCCACCACCCTCCATCGTTCGTTTCAAATAATTCAATTCATGCAAGTTTAAAGACCTGCTCCAATCCTCCTTTTTTAGCTGTTTGAAAGCGTCCTCGGTGGTCTTGAAATGGTGATTATGAAGTTTTTAGCCAAAATTACAAAACCTGCCATTTCCCAGGGCGTAGCACCGGTAGCTCATTAACAATGCGCCTGTGAGTCCTGGGTGGAGACGGCGCTGCTCAGCACCCTCCGCCATTCAAGCCTAAGACACATACCACCACCCCCTCTCATCACTGAGAGCTGGCTCTTCACTCTAGCTTGAAACCATCTGTACGTGATACCATGCTGGAAAGTTGACTCAGTTTTAGAAGTCAAATACAACTCTGATGTGGCCTAATGACATTTTACTTTAATGAGAATTTACATCTCAGAGATTAATGCACTTTGCCTCTCAACATGTATTTGACAACTTAGTTCCTATTTCACACACAAAACATAGAATCAGAAAATAAAATATTGTACATGAATTACTCAACAGTGTATTAAGTAGCTAATATAACTGTGCTTCATCTCGACCACTTACAATAATAAATGATGCTTAAACAAACATTCAGCAAGAGTAAAATAAACTAACTCCCTGAAAGGAGCTACAATGAGTTTGACTTTAATAGTGTAATATTGTAATGGCTTCCTCAGTTCTGTTCATTCAGTCCACCTGTCCTGGTCTACAACCATGTCTCCCATTTACTATTTAGTTACTTTGCAAAGCTGCCATTCACAACCTGTCCACCTGATCTTAATTTGCCAACACACCTGCCTCTCATTATCTCCAACCAAGAGAAGACAAATGGTCAGAAGTTACTTCCAGCCACTTCTAGCTGAACCTGGACTCTACCCTGTCTGCACCGTCCTCCTACCCTGGTGCTGTAAACCTGTGGACTCTCTGACACCTCTGTGTGGACCTTTGACCTTTGTAAGTGTTTGTCTCATCATCATTGCTACAGATTTGTTATGTGTCTGTCTGGCTATTTGGGTGTGTATGTTTGCCCCCCCCCC
>OMNW01015601.1:14774-39607 GCA_900303245.1 Selene dorsalis
CAGCTTTTTTTTTTTTTTTTTTTTTGGTGTGTCTGTGATGAAGGGTGCGATCGAAAAATGGAAATTCGAACCAACACAGAGCAGAGCACTGCCTCTGTGTGATGAGAAGGGCCGCCAGTTCATCAGCGTTATGGAAATGGCGTCATCTTTAAAGGGGAATTGCTGATAACCTGCTGATAACTTGATGTATTTCAGTGGGGACTGGTGTATTTTGACAACACGGACTTTTAGACCTAATCATAACATAAACAGTGTCACAGTCCTCTTTACAAAGTTGATCTTGCGGCCAGAGGGTCTGCAGCTGGTACACAGTGTTCTGCGTGAGTCCCCCCTCAGTATTGCCCCGTTGCTATTGGCTGTTGTGCTGCGGGGTCTGATGTGAGAAATTGCCATCTGGCCTCCTTGTCATGCACAGGGCTTCAAATAAAAGCTGTGCTCTTTTCATCAGGTTGTGCTCTCTTCAAAGAGTCAAGACTCCGAGCTGAGGAGCAGTCTAGTATTGTGCCGTTGGTTGTGGTTTATGGCTATTTCTTAGAGAGAGAGAGAGAGGTTTGGTTCAAAGGACTGTCATTTAGTGACATGACAAAGTTTCAATACGGTGGAGGAGGTCAGTGTGTTGGAATAAAAAAAAAAAATCATTGAACGATCACTGGTCAGTATTTCAAAATGATAAGATTCAATTATCTGGAGATGTAGTTAGGTTGCTCCACTGCATCTGTGTAAAATGTCAAGAGTTGGACTAATTGTCTTCTCAGATGCTCAGGCGATGACACTTTAATAGGGATGTGCACAATGTTTGAATTGTAGTGCAAAGATGATCAATGAACGATTTAAATCACAGGAAAATAAAATACAGACAATAATCTTGATAGTAAAATAAATGCTTAAGTCATTTTTTCAGTTGTTCTGTTTTGCACTACTGGAAATTTAGGATTTGACATTCATATCAACATCTTGTTGTCGTGACGCTGATCTCTTAACCACAAAACAAAGGTGTGTCACTGACCTCTGATGAGCAGTTGCTGGACACAAATTTGCAGAGAGAGGAACAAATTCACTAGCCCCTCCCACCAGTTCTTTGGGGACATGCAGCATTTTAATGGCTACAGTGTAATCACAGCCTCCTGCTTCCTCCTTCAGTGTCAAAGTGTTCTGATTAGTCACATCATCTTTCTCTTCCTTTAAGTGTCAGTAAAAGTAGTGCTCTCCCTGTAAGGCACTCACACAAGTTTCGTGGAGGTGGTTTTATTTATGTCTGTGCTGTAATTGGGTTCAGTTCTGCTGTGACCTGGTCTTAACAACAGTGGAAAGACTTAAAAGGACAATAATGATGCAGTAATAGTTTGTCTGCTGTCAGGCTGCCTTGAAATACTTTTATTGTGGGCGACTGGAAACACAGTATGAAGGAAAAGAAGACTACACTGAATGCACTCTAGATATTCTTTTTTGTACCATTTCCTGTTCTGACTGATTGTACATCATCATCATCATGATCATCAGCAGCAGCAGCATTTAAACGTAGATGCAGTGATGTCTGTTCTGTGTACAGCAGTGTCACGGCCAAGGCTTTTTGTTTACATGTTGCACCTGTTTCATTCTCATGAACCAGATATCTCAGGAACGTCTGAAGGGAATTTCTTTACTTGCTGTAAAGATGAACTCATTGGAATTTAGTGGTCAAAGGTCAAAGGTCAAAGGTCAAGGTCATTAAGACATACAAAACAGGTTTTTGGCCGTTATCTGCATATAATGATAAAATACATTAAATACCTTTTGTTAAATTCTTTTCAGAGTCTTCAGTACATTTGTTATCTGAGGTTGGATAGATGTGGTTGTAAACTACAACTACTCTGGTTGACAGTGTATATCAGCTACACACCAGTCCACTAAATGAAGACAGATGAGCATTTTTATAGGAATTGTTTCTTATCAGATCATCTCTATTTAAAAATCTTACTCAGATTAAAATGCTCTTGCTGATCATTTGTAAAATATTTTCTCCCTGTATTCTTTGATCTTTGACTCTTGTACACACTGTTGGTGTCAGGTGGATCTGGAGCTCATGTTGAGCATTTGGAGGGAAAATGAAGGGAATCTGGAGGATTTCAATGTGTGCAGTGAGCTCTTTGTCTTTTTTCTGTATGAAGTTTTTGCTGATATAAAATTATTATTAAAGAATCCCTTTCCTCAGACGTAAAACCCAGCAATCACCTGGTAACTCATCCCTGAGAAATTACGAGACTGGTGGCAGGTTGATCCTGGTCTGGAATCACATTTGGGCTTAACTTTGGAGCTCCAGAAACAGCAGAGTGATAGGTCCACCCAGCGATTAAATGCCACAGGTCCAATCTCTGCTGGTGCAGCCGTCAGCTGTGTCCATGTGTCTTGTCAGTTTAACATGTCCTTGAGCCAGACGCTGACTCTCAACTCACTCGCTGAAAGTCACTTCGGACAACAGCATCAGCCATTGGCATCCGTGTGATATAAAATTTGAATTATACCATCTCATAAAACAAGGGCAGGTTTCATCTGCTGTCTCTGTTATGTTACTGTTGCATTTTACACAAAAAACAACTAATCAGTCCTACAATAAATGGACAGTAAAATACAGTTGTTACAGTAGTGTAATTGGTTAAAAGGCATCTCTGTGTTTCCTCAAAGAGTTGGAGATTAAGAATTTGCCAAAGCATCCAGCTCAATAAAATGCCGAGGTACCATCCTCTGATTTTATCTTTAAGTCATTTCTATGGATCATTTTTATCACCAGCTGAATCAGAATATTAAACGCCAGAATCCTCGTCTCTTTTCTATTGAACTGATATATCACGGTATTGCGGAGGAATCACTATTTGATGAAGGGGGAAAAAAAAGCAGAAAAAAATAGATGTAGTCTTGGTTGAGGCTGCAGTGATCACTGGCTGATTTAAGTGATTACTGTACTTTGCTCTGCTCCTGAAGGGCACATTAGCTTGTTCAGCTGAGACCTTGATCAATTTAATCAAGTATAATGATGGTGAAGACTCTGAACAGCTCTGGTCTCTCGTCTTCTCGAAGATCATGTGTTTTACAGTTTCAGCACATTCATCCTCTGCACTGATAAACACAATGTCCTGGTGAGTGAAATACTGCAGTAAATTTCTCCTCTATGTCCTTTGAAATGTCTTATTCTTTGTTTGTCAGCGGTGTCGTATTTCGTTCTCCTCACGTCAGGACATTTAATTGGAGTTGTTCAGTGATGCAGAGGAAGGTTTTGTGTCATGGAGGCTCAGAGGTTAGGTTGTCCACATAGATCCCTGTGTGGCTGTCAAACCTTCAGAGCAGCCATTGCTTATACAGTACAGTTAGGATGGTAGGTGAAGAAGCTCTGCACTTCAAGGCAGTGCTCAAACAGTCTGAACAGTGATTCTCCCGGGAGAACTAATCCCCCCTTTAATAAATACAACTGCCGTACACCTGCATGAATATGACTGGATTTACTGTCGACACAGCTGTGAATGAACAATTGTGAGGCTTATATGAAACACTTAAGCCATATGCTTCTATGAGCCACAACAAGTGGGACTTCAGCGCTCTGCCTGAACCAGTTACCTATGCCTCATTTAACGCATCGATTATATATTGAAATGCCTTGTGAGCCCAATCAACAGTCCAAAACCCAAAGATATTAAAATTACAACGGTCTCTTAAACCAAGAAAAGGAGAAAACTGTCACATGCGAGGAGCTGTTAGCGGTACTTGATATATGACTTCAGTGATTGAGAGTTGAGAAAACAGTGTCATCACCACATGGTCCATTTAGAGCAGAGCCGCTCCTAAGTGGAGCTTGTGGTGAGATCGTCTACTCAACTACCACAGTTGAGTAATTTTCAGTCAATTTATTGTTTCAGTACAATTCTCAATATTGTTGCAGGTGTTAAAAATCCAATAGTCTGTCACTTTTTATGAAGCCCATTTTGCTCGTGAAGCCACACTAATTGTAAGGGAGCTGGTTGATGCAATCATAAGATAAATGGAGCAAACCCAACATTTCTCTTTGAAAAGTATTTCTTTAGTGCTGAAAATGCTTTACTACTCTTCACCTCTGTTACCAGATTCCAGACTTTGTTCCCTCCACTATAATTTTATAACTTAACACCTCACACATGTAAACACACAATCTAAAAGTTGTTATTCGTCACAATTGAAGACACTTAGGTAGGTGGTCACATGGATGAATGGTAGGATGATTTTTTTCTGATATAATAAAACAGAGAGACAAAATCAGTACAATTACATATCAATTACAAATGTCAGCACTAACAGTAATAAAATGAATAAGGCAAATCAAACTGACATTACTTCATTTCTGCATCCACTATCTCTGTTCTCCCCGCCCTCAGGGTATTACACACTGGAATCTAATGTAACATAATACAAATAAACATTCAACAGCTACAATAAAATGCTAACTAAATAACTGCTATAATCTTATCCAAGTAAGGGTTTTAATAGTTAATTCTTCAACCCACAGTGGTTCTTGCTATATAGGGCTGTGTAGACTAGGGATGAAGATGACTTCCTGCATGTGGTTAATAGGATGACAGGTGATTTCAGGTAAGGGAGCGCATTGAGCATGCGATTAAACAACAGTGGAAAACAACATCAACGAAATCACGGTGCCTGTTGCTAAAAGGCAGACCAGTCCTCCCTGCCCTGTGCCGCTGAGTGTGAGCTTTTAGCTAGATAAACAGATTACTTAAGGATGCAGAGCGGAAGGTGTCGGGAGTGTGAAAAAACTTTCAATCGAAGCAATTGCCCTTCATGCCCTTCACAGGGTGCATTCACACACACACATACACAGAACACATAAAACACACACAGTGACTTTTGCCATTGTAAAGCCAAAAGCTTGAGTTGCATAACATTATTGCTTTTTTTTGTCTCTACTCAGCTTTAAAACCATTCACTCATACATTTTCACAATCCATTACCAGCTGCAGAGTCACTGTAATGAACTGCATATATATTATGCACCTGCATAGTAAATCATTCTGATCAATATGTTTTCACGTCAGCCACAGCAGCACAAACCAAGGATGGTGTACACCTGTGTCAGAAGGCTGACAATAACTGGGTTGCCTGGTGCTAAGAGTGAAGGAAGAAAAATGCAAGAAGGATGATTGTAATGTTCAAAATGACAGCTGAGAGATGACTGAATAATTGATGAATTAGGAAGTGAAAAATCCTGACATTATGCGTGAAGAAAGCTAGTCGTAGAAAGGGCTTTAGGCAGAGACGTCTTAATATGCAAGCTTAATAAAAGTGACAAACAAAAAAGATGCAGGGAGCAGTTTTACATTTGTGTGTCAATGGATGGCTGGCAGCTCCAACTACTGAAGCATAGGCTCTGGCAGGTAGAAAAACAAAACTTAAAAAAAAAAAAAAATCTTAACTACTGGATGGATATTGCAGTATAATTTACTTTATTTGCTGGACAATTTTAAAGTCAGACCAGGGTTTCATTTTGCCTCTAGCACAATGTGCAACTGATGCCAGTCTTGTAAAAGAATCCACAGTATTTTCAATATATGTCTGTCTTGGTTATTCATATCTGCTTTATTCATAACCTATGAATATTTTAACAGTGCTTTGCATTTTGATAAGAAGGCTTGATCACTATTTAGAAAGTTATTGAAGTGAATTACAGAGGTCCTGTGTTTCTTAGTATATAAGAGGCTAAAGGCCAAAACTGCCCTTTAGACTGTGGTGATGTGCTACACCTCTGTTACTTTTCTTTAATGGCAGAAACTGTGTTTGAGCTGGAGCAGTGATATAAACTTACCTCCATCCTTCAGGGGGATTGTAAAGAATTGATTTGTATGCTTGGCTATTGCGTAGACAATAACATAGTGTCAGCATTAACAGGTGTTCGAGAGGAAGTGTTGTGACTTCAGCATCAAATTTAATTCCTTCACTCACCATAATAAACTGTCTTAGTGGTTGAAAATAACAACAATATCCTCTTGTCATCATCAACATCAACATCAACATCAGCCTGTGTGTGTGATGCTGTTAAAAAAGGCCAGAACCACCGCAGCTCCAGCATACCGTCTGTTTTTCCAAAAAGGCATATTTCTCTTCTAAACACATGTAAAGCGTTGCGTTTCTTTTTTGTTGTCAAAGCTTTTGTAATTGTGTGGCGTTGCCTCTGAAGAAATATGGTGTAAGATTCAAGTGATGAAAGAAACAAACACGCTGTGAAGCTCAGTGCTCAGGAGAAGTTCAGTGTTGCCCTCTCTCTAATATCTCATCCCATTTTTGAACTCCGTCTCAGACGCTCCTTCTTAAAGTGCTCATCCAGACAAAATCCAATTAGAGAGAAGGAAGTAGTCGCCCAAATCTCTCTGCTCTCTGTGCTCTTATTTTCCTCCTGTGCCCTTGGGCTTCGATTTATTGAATAATTAATTCCCTCAGTCATATTTGCACATACAGTATACATGCGCATGCTCTCACACAGCCACACATGCTTCAATCTTTCAACACATTTACTTCCAGCCTCCTTCACTGTGTGACTTCCCATTTAGTGAATGAGCTCTGCCTCGTTCATAGAGCTTGTTTATGCTGTGGCCCTTGGATGTTAATTTGTTTTTGCTTCACCAATATCACAAATGACCAGAGCAGCTCCCTGTAGCAGTTCATGGGTTAACATTTTATTTTGAGTTTGTTTGTAAAGGTTTCTTTTCCCTGTGAGGTGTACAGGTCAATTAAACATTATTTTTTTCATAAGCTGCTAATTTGAATGCGATGACCGTGAAATATTGCACATGTGGGAGTTCCCCTGGTTGATAAACATTGTTCAGAGACATGTGTAATGTGTGAGGCTTTTAATTGCTGTTTGTGTTAAAAATTAATCTTCCAAAAACAGCCCAAGGGAGAAATCTCCTCCTCAGCTCCTCTTCCCTGCCTGCACTGCTGTCTAAATGTTTTCCTCTGGTGTCTCTCAGGGAGAAGATGCCGTTCCACCATGTGACGGCAGGACTGCTCTACAAGGGGAACTACCTGAGCCGTTCGCTGTCAGACAGTGACAGCGACGTGCTGGCCAGCATCTCTGTGGAGGAGCTTGACGGTAAGGCTCCTCACTGTTTGGCTGTTTTTCTTAATGTCCATTTAAAGGCCCCATGTTTTACACTTTACCGGTGTTACATATGGTGTTGATAAAAAGATATATCTGTGGCACTAACAACCAGAAAGCATCTCAGTGTAGTTTTACATTTCCCCTCTCAGGCTCTTTTCTGGAGCTCTAGTAACAGCAGGTCAGCCAGCCAATCAGAAGAGATTAGGTTTTGAGTCTCTCCTCTAATTGGCTGGCTGTTTTCTGAGTGATTGAATAAAAATATAGCAGATTTCAGGTAAAACACTCAGACACACCAAATCCGGCAAGCTTCAATGGTGGGTCCACGTGGGTGTGGCTTGGAGCCTGGATGAGGGTGGTGACTGCTTTGTTGTGACATCACAAAGTTACAGAAATCCTGATGGCTCATTTAAAATGCTGAGTATAGACTGTGTGCCTTTCTCTGCGGAGAGGGCTTTGATACTTTCACAGTGTTAACACAGAACCTGGACCTGATTAATTATCACAAAACACACAGTCATCTACTTTGATACTACATGAAACCTTTAAAGTTTTCTGCCTTCCACTGCCACTAGCATCAGTTTGACTACAAATTAGGATGATCAGATTATATTTTAACATCTATAGTATATTGTCATTGTAACCAGAAAAAATGCTTGAAGATGTTTTTTTTTCAAGATAATACATATAGAATTTAACCAGTTTAGCAATCAAGCATGGCATTAACTGCAGCAGTTGTATCTGGAATATGGCACTGCATGCAAATGATAATGAACTCCTTGCAGCTTTATGTTTAGTTCAGCTTCATGCCAGCATGAGGGGGAAGTGAAAACCTGAAGCAAGTTAAACAATTTCCAAAAGATAAAGAACGACACTAACAGCAGCAGAAAAGCAACAGAGATGTAGAGGATTTTGAAAATTTCATTGACTGTGTGTGGCGAAAAACATAAAAGAGAGGCACAGCCACTTGTGTGATTTTAAGGTGGATCAGACGCTCGCACAGTGGGAGCCCACTGCGTAAAAATGACTGTTTTGGGCACCAAGCCTGAACATGCTGCTGAATCCTAATCCCATATGGAGCATCATTTTAAGGAAACATTTGTGGTTACTCAACAGACCTGCGTTTGATGACGGTGGTATACCATAGAGTCACTAGCATAAGGACTTGTGACGTTTTGTTTTGAAGGACAGATGCTGTTCCAAGTTGCTAGGATCCTTTTTATAGTCAGTAATGCTTTGAAAAACAAAAATGTGGTACAGGACCAGCAGCATCCTCCTCATCTGAGCTAACAAAGCATAGACATGCATTATTCTCCATGTAGCTTATCTAACCCTGAGCATTCATGGTCTGTTGGCTCCTGTGTCTGACTTCAGGTTTGTGCTGTAGCCGCGGCTGTGTTTATGAACCCTTTGTTTTGGAGTCTGTCTGAGAATAATCACCCAGGCCTGTAGAACACAAACCTGATCAATAACAGTCTGCCGGAATCAGCAGTGGCAGCCTCACTGCAAACGAACTAGACCCACAAAATATTAATCCATTGATGCAACATTAAGCTGCCGCCTGGAAAATTGGCTGCACAGCACACAGTAATCGCCAGATACTCTGTCAGGGTGGAGTTTTAATATGCATGGAGATATTTGCAATGTGTGGATTTTTCATTCCCCATTTTATTGGTTCATATTATTTGCTGAATAAGAAATGGTTTGTGAGCACAGGGTCCCCATAAGGTCAACAAACACATACTATAGCCTATTAGCCCTGTAATTACTTTATTAGGATGTATTATACACTACATGTTGAGTCGGGAAAACCAAACGGATTACAAACCAGAACCCTGATGTTGCTGGGATACACAAAAGTGACTCTCTTCATGTATGTCTGTGATGTCTAACTTAAGTTTCAGTGATCCACTGAGGAATCGTGTAAAATGAAGCTCAATGTAACATTACCATCTGTAAAAGTCTATGGGTAGAGTACAGACAGAACTGGTGGTAACTGGTAACAGATCCTGTAGCACACAAATGTACTGACACCATGGCAACCATACACCTCTGTGGTCCCGCAAAGATTTAAAATAAGATCAATGAAAACAATTGGAGCAACAACGTTCATGAACATGTGTCTTTTTTCAGTACATCAGTACATTTTGACAGCACAGGGCCCCGCACATGCAACAACTGCAGCATGAATCTGTAAAAGTATGGCATAAACCATCCATTACCCAGCAGGTACATAACATGATCACGGCTAGAAGTTTTGTGCACTTTTGTCCAGTTTTGGTTTGCAATCTCTGTGCAGGGAGTTATTTATCTGAGACGGGCGATCTGGACATACACAGTTTTCACCATGAAGAACAGCCCTACCTGTCCATCAGCCATCATCAGCAACACCTCTGTGTCTCCCACTGATTTCTTTTCCCTGGTGCAGCTCGCACAGCCCCCACATTCTGCACATTCAACACTTCTGCTTCACAATATTTAAAGAGCCAATTTACCGTATTTGTCTGGGGCCATTAAAAAGCTTGCAGCAGCAGACTGAGCTGTCACATGGCCAGTGGTGTGGTATCACTCAGCTGAAATGTTTTTGTTAATGTTTCATCTTTCAGGAGAAGCTGCCGCTGTTTGTAGGGATTTATACATAGAACAACTGACTCTCAGGTCTTTCTTGCTTTATGTAAGTCAGTCATTATGAAGGAGCTGCTGTGTTTATCTCACTATACCTGAATTTTGCTTTTAGGGCAGAGAATTGACAAATCTTTGAATCAGTAAAATACATAAACATTTTTTTTCCTGGCCTGTGTTTTTGTTCCATGTGCTACCTGTGGAGTCACTGCAGCTGTCAGCTGTAGTCACGGTTAAACCAGCACAGGAGCTATAAATATCACACAGGATGAAAGGTTGCATGAAATTTCTTAAAACAGTTTACAAGATGCTTCACTGATCCCAGCAATTTTAAATCAAGGTATGTGAACGTACTCTGCCCTTCCTGCCAAGCTGAGCTCAAGAGTCCAGCCTCTGATCCGTGGTCCTATCAGAGGCCAGAACCAGGAGCTCTGCTGTCACTCAGATGAAGACTGGCTTTATAGACCTCATTTGAGCTTTGTACATCCATGTGTCCGCTAGAGTTAATCTAGTGTGTCTTCATTAACACTCAGTGATAACGTTCGCCATTCCCTCTGGAAGTAATGAACCAAATTTATGACGATGGCCACTGCTCACGTCTTCATCGTCACATCTGACATTTATACATCTGAATGTGTACCTTGGTTAATGCCACACTGGATGCTCTGTTCCACAGATGCACCGTCCTTGCTTCACAGCATGAATGCCTCCTTTGTCCCCTCTGAGAGCAATTTGTGCATTTCTTGTTTTCTCCATTGTTATTTTAAGAGCAAAGGGATTTTTTTTAATTCATAAACACATTTTGGCAAATTGAGTTACACTGGAGCAACAAGACAGGGAAAGTAGAAAGGTGAGTCTTTGTCCTTGCGCTGGGCCAAGAGCAGTGGATACCATTACATCCCAGACTTACTGGAGTTAAACTGAGCTGTTTGTGCAAAGCCTCTAATGCCACATTTCATGAGCAACAACATTGCATGCAATGCAGTTGAAAACCTCTTCCTATAATTAACTTATGATAAACAACTTAAAATGTGCTTTGCATAATATAATGGACATAAGGAGGTTAGTGTGTGTTCAGTTTAGTGATGTGCTGTTGCTGAGGTTGGTACTATATACCAGGCCAAGAGCTGCATGAGACTTGGAAACTTTGGTTTCATTTGTGCATTTAGGGAAATGTGTTTTCTTTCAGTTTTATGCAAATCAAATGTTAACTACATTTTCTATGACCTCAGAACATTAGCTAGAATTTAAATTAGTTCCTCATGAGGAACAGTGTGACACCAATACATTTTTAGGGATTTTTTGAACTGGGACTTTCATCGACTGATTTCAGCAGCTGCAATTTCAGCCAATGTTATTTTCAGAAGGTGTAGTGTGTAAAGTGTATATAGTGCACCAGGGTGGTTGGTATCTAGACGTTCCAACACATGCTGAGCTGAGCCCCCAGTGGTAGTCTGGGGAGGATTTCAGGAAGATTTGACAATAAAGAAATCTTGGAGACAGGCTTTACAGCAAAAACTAAAAAAGGCTGTTTTATTAAAGGTTTAGTGAAAGGGCAGCAGACGAAATCTCTCCTAGTCGGCACTCAGGCTCTTCTTCCACTAAGTGTACTGAGCGAGACCAGACAGCAGGAAGCCTGCGGGGAGGCTTGTGCCTGTTTAGCCCAGAAGTATTGAGCTTTCCTTGAAGGAGAGAGAGAGAAGGATGAGGGAGGCTGACCGGCACCAGCATTAGGTAGATCGCATCAAACTCCATGGGCACATAAACAGCAGTTCCCACTTGGCAGTTTTGTGCTATGTAGATTCTGCGTTTCCAAACTTAGCAAGCGGCTGACAGACTTGGCTACCTGCAGGACTGGTGCTGGCAAGCGAAGCTACTGGTTGTGTGACTGTAACCAGGTGTACTGAGTCTACTGTGTGCCAACAGCACGCAGACATATGCGGTCTGTCCCATTTCAGTCACACTTGGCCGAGTGCGCTTTGGTGGCGTTTTGCCACGTGGAAAGTACATTTGTCTATAGTGTGCAAGCATGTGTTAAGTGGCCAAGCCCAAGTGGATATTTAAAAGCAACTGGGACATGCGCAGCCTTTCGTTTGAGTGCCATTGCATACTTTGGAGCACAACTCCATAATGTTCATAGTTTGAAAATCTATTGAAAGTTAGAATGTTAGAGTGAGGATTTGCTAAATTATATGGCATGTTTGAAGGTCAGCATCTTCTTGTCAACAGAGCTGAACCGCTCTGCAGCTGGTTACATTGGGAGCTGGCATGAACCTAAGTCAGAAAACTTTTTAATTCAGAACGAGACAGAGTCAAAATCATCTGTTTATGGAAGGAACTACATCATGACACAAGTAACAGTGCACATTAAAAGTTTTCAATAAACTAAACAGTCTGATGCTGTATCACAGTTTCATCTAGTCCATGTCATGTCCAAGAAATCTGGTTGTGTTTAGTAGTTGTCTCGTGTCGATGTCGTCTCGTGGCTTCCTGTTTTATTTTGAAAAAAGCCATAATTATATGACAAAAGGTCAAAATTATAAGGTGTAAAAGTCGATTTAGCGGCAAATACCCCTCAGGTGTGGTCTTACCGTAAATGTGGGTAAAGTGCAAATTAAGTGCACTGCACTTTTGGTCGTTGAAGAAATGGGACACACTTGCGCACTTACACTGAGCACATCAAGTGCCCAAGCGTGTGTCTAAGCGTGATCAAGTACACAAGCACACAATGGGACAGGGCCAGAGTTGCACTGAAACAGACAACTTGTGTTAGCAGGAGCTTGGGGGGAGCTGTCCATGGTTCTGACTGTTTCCTCCCTCTCCTCAGTCTCACTGGGACACGACACGTACAGTCATTGATAACACTGCAGTGCCAGGAGACAAATATGGAACAGATTTGTTGTCAGATCTGACACAGTATCAACCAGAGATCAAAACCCCTCTGTCAGTCTATGAAATCTTTTGTTTGTTGAGCTGTGACATAAATGTATCCTTTTATAATTATCTTCTAATAGCCCTATTTTAGGTAAGCCCCTTATTAAAATAATCGACTCGCTAATTAATTGATGAAGTATTTTGTGATTTTACTATTTGTTTCAGATATTTTTCAGGCAAAAATTTTCAAGGACCATCGTTTCTTCATATTTTGGATATTCTTCTTTTTAAAGTCATATTTCATGGAAGATTAAACATAATTTGAGATAATACCTTCGGATTTGAGAACTGATGACAGTGATTACTTCTTGACATTTTATAAGCAAAGCTATGGACCAAGGAGTTGTATAAAATTGTCAAGTCAATCAATGTCAAAAAAAAAAAAAAATTCTACACAGCTCAAAATCTTATCTGCTTCCCTAGTGCTGGTACAAAACATGGTGTTGTTATACGGTGTGCTGGTTTGGTTTCAAAGCCAGGACTTGACAAACATGTTCATGGTGTGTTTTTTCACAGAGTGCAAAAACATATAAGAAAAATATTACATTATTCTCACATAAAAGAGGAGTATGTATACCTCTGCCTAAAATGTCAGTATTGCTCTTGTGAGAAAATAATATTTGGCACATTTGGTGCTGCTCTGAGAGCTGACAGCTGTCACTTGTGTTCTTAAAGTCGTGTTGACAACACTAGCACGTGAGCCAGCTCTGTGTGTGTGTCTGCTGCTGCTGTATCTCAAAGGTCAAGCAGAATGTGAGAGGGAGCACTTTACATACTGCACGTTACATACTGCAAGTTAACAGGCAGCAGTCAGTCAAGCACACACAGTCACAGAGCCACCCTCATTAACATTTGACACGGCATGAGCATCATTTGCTCTTGTCACTTCTGTCCCTTTGGTGGAAATATTTCTCCAACAAATGTCAGACCTTGTGTTGGAAAGTGTCTATGAATTTCCTGTGCGTTGGACAGGAGCATTTGTGCATGAAATAGACTGAGTGATTTGAATATACAAACCCAGCCACTGTGTTGTTATTCTGTTCTGACCGCTCAGAACACAGCAGAGTAGTCAATAAGAGCCTGAATCACTGATAGGTTTGTTCACGAAACACTCATTTCAATGCAGGGGGACAAGAGTCTGTATGCCTTTAATGTGCGCTTGTTAACATTTCCACGTGCACATCCTGGACAATGTTATCTGTAAAACAAGGCTTTGCATTGTTACAAATGATGATGGGACTCTATTTGTTGAGCAGCAGCTGTAACCTGATGTTTGGATGCAGGTCAGAGACTGCGACCTCTCATTGTCTGTTGTAGGTACTTAACACGGTCAAAACACTGTTGTCAATTTTATGACACAATTCATAATTTATGTAGCATTTATGCTTTGTTGTTCCAAATCATTTGCCAGTAGACTGGTTCAGAAATGCAGCGGTGTCGCAGATAATAAGTTGATTGATGGGCTCAATCTTAATGACTGCTCCTTGGCTCAGGCAGACAGGAAATACTGTTACAGCTTGTTTGTTCCTTAAAAAAACGCATTATAAAACACTCTATATGAATACATTTCCACTGAGCTAAGATGTATAAGATTGACATTTGTACCTGAATTCTGTTTTATTATCCTCTCATGTCTTATGTTGAGTACTGGTGCTATGAGTACTATACCACATTCTCTGGAAATGTGTGCAGAGATGCATCGCTCTACATCCCTGAAAAGACTTTCTTGGTTCCCAGTAAGGATGGCGTCAAACCATTTATTCCAATTTCCAGCCTGGGATCATCCAGTGCCCAGCGGTGTGCTCAGGCATGTCATGCAGTCACAGTGCTCTTCAGAGAAGCGGCATTCAACCTCTGTTTAAAATCACTGGGTGACTGTCGGTCTCTCTTTTCTTGTCTCACACACCCTCTCCTGTCTGTAGGCACACTTCTGGAATATGCATTTATTAAAGCACAGCGGAGCCTGCGGACGACTTGATCACACGTCGAGAAGCTAGTGAACCAGCTGCTGACTCAACTGTGTACGAGTGAGGCGTTCTTGTCTCTGCTGTGGGAGCGATTCAGCTCAGTAAAATGTTGTTTCAGCAGCTCAACATGTTCACACCATGGTTAGGGTTGGCCACGATGTAGAAATGCTAATGTGCTCATTACAAGAAACAGTTGACATGGGTTAAACATTCCGTCAATGTTTGCGCTCAATGCTGATTGATTATGCGTTCCTAAACTTTGCATGTCTCACCAGGGCGGCTCAGACATTTTAATTTTACACCCTGTAAATCCTCCCTTCCATCTTGGAAAGCACTTAGAGCTCAAGCTTGAGCAGTGCTATGAAAATATTATTATCATTATAAAAGAGGCCACGATCAGATGTCTTTTTTTTTTTTCAGCTTCAAAATTAATGTTGCCATAATTGAAATGAATCGCAATATGGTAATAATAACCACATATCCACATCACAGAGGATGACACATGCCCTCCAGAGGAACGTAAAGGAACGTATTTGTTTGGTAGAAGCTCCAACAATAATCACATCATCATCATGTCTGTGTGTATTTTATCGTTAGTGAAAGTCAGATTCAGAAATGATCGTTCCCACTGGTGACTACCTTGACTGAAAACCTTTTGCGAACTCACTCTAAAATTAATATTTGGCAACTTTCTGCTTTTTTTCTCTTTTTTTTGTATAGATCTGATTTGTAGGTTTCTGTTTTGTAGCTCAAAACCCAGGGGTCATGAAAATCTGTCTTTTTACAACTTTATATTTCTAGAGATGTTTATTAACATTACCATAAACTGCACCCTCCATAATGACCTTGACTGTGAGACTGAATGGAAACTGAACACAGTGTGTGAGCCTGAGCAGATTGGTGTGTTTTTTTTTTGTTGTTGTTTTTTTTTTCAGGGTATAAGGTCTTTTATCTTTTTGATCTAGCTCATTTTCCATGCTGCTGTACTATTAGTCACTAGGAAAGTGAGAATATTGAAAAACCAAAGACAAAGTAATATCATCAGGTAAAGATGAAACTGCAGTGGAGACCAGACTCTGTAAATCTGAGAGGTCACAAAATGTTTAACAGGCCAGTGAAGATAGAAAATGGTTCTCCAACCTTTGTTTCTCCTCTGAGGCAAATCTTGGCTTTGTGCTCTACAAACAAAATTGACTTGCCTTATTTTTGAAGAGATACTGAATTATCATGCCTTACCCAAGGAGTCCGATAACAGCCAAAAAAACAAAAACTATTTTTGTTTTTAATTTATTTGCACTCATTTCACTACAGCTGCATGAGGGGGTCTCTGCTGGGATTTTTCTCTCCTCTACTTCCTGTGTCCCCAGGTGTATGAGTCTTAGCCCCTCCCTTCACACAGAGCAGAGTCAGGTTGACACCTCGTTACATTAAGTGCAGTAAAGACTCTCCAACAAAAGCTGTTAATCCTGGTAAAAACCTAAGACGGAGAGATGTCGACCTCAACTGTCTGAATGTCAGGAAGCTGGACCTGGACAGAGAGCTGTTGTTGCAGCTACAAAGTGCAGCAGATAGCAGCACCCCCACCCAGGGAAACACTGGTAGTCAAAGTCCAAAATAAACTTTGAGTGGGAATTACCAGCGAGCCTGAGAAGCTCAGAAGCTGTCATGATAAATTACCTCTGTGATGACTAAAGCAGTCATCCAGACATGATCAACAGCATTGAAAGATTTCCCCAATGCCTCTTAATTATTTATGAATCAAATAGCTTCATTGTGAATGATATTATACTTTTAACCCTGGCAACAGATAAGATGCCCTCAGCAGACCGCAGTCCACTGAATGTGGCTTTGGGTGGTGATCTAAGTGAAAGATGAAGAATACACTGTATAGTAAAATATGTAAGAGGTAGTAAAGACAAAGAGAATTAAGTAACACAGATGAAGGGGAAGAACGTGAAGGCTTTAACAGTAGTGGAGGTGACAGCGGCTGTGACAGCAGGTGGAAAAAATGAATTGATGTGTGGAATTGATCTTGTTAACTTGAGGCAGTGGTGCGAAACCAATTGTATAACGTGCAGCTCAAAGCTGGGTCAGACGGGGGGGAAGGGTGGGGAGAGAGGTGTGTGCAAATGATGATGAACGAGGGGGAAGGGTGACATGCCAACTCTTTTCATTAAATGAAAAATGAATTGCAAGTTGTGAGAAGTGTATCACTGCCAAAGGAAGAAATCCCCAAAATACAGAGGGCGGTGCGAAGAAATAAGAAGACAGTTGTTTGGCAGACCAGTGCACACAGTCCTGTAAATGAGCAAATATAAGTGTTTATGTTGGTGCATCTTGGAAGCACAGGAGGGAGGCGGGCATTGATTACAGAGTCGATTTCCTGTTTGTTTTGGCAGAGATCCGAGAGGCGTTCAAGGTGCTGGATCGTGATGGAAACGGGTTCATTTCCAAACAGGAGCTGGGTATGGCCATGCGTTCTCTGGGGTACATGCCCAGCGAGGTGGAGCTGGCCATCATCATGCAGAGACTAGACATGGATGGTGAGTCACACACACAAACACAGAGGTGTAAAAATGTATGCAGGGTTCCTCTGCACATATGTACGGACTTAAAAAAAAAAAAAAACACTCACCATATACAAATGTAAACACCTTGAGGTATGTGATTTCATCAACAGGCAACTTGGCAAAGATTTACAGGAAGACACAGTGTTTTTCTACTCACAACGGCCTGTTCAGATTACATATCCCTCTGTGTCATGCATAAAACATTTATTCATGCATGCTTGAGTGTGTACTCATTTCAATCTCAACCACTCACTGTTTCCATTTGACACATGAAAGTAAAAATGTGAAACCCGTGCTGTGAGAGAACAACCTAAACAAAGAGGCATGTGAGATTAATAAAAATGTATGCACGCATGACAGAGGTGGTTACCATAGAACAAAGTAGGTTTTTTATGTCGGTTTTCCAGCTGGAACAAAATCAAACAGCATCGATGTACTCGCTGCAGTGGCTGTGTCTGTGGGAGAGCGTGTCACAAAATTGTACAGTACATCGAGTGTTGATGGTTCATCACCTGTGACCTTTTAACCCTTTGTCCGCAGAGATAAAAACACTCTCGCATAGGCACACTCTGTCCCATTTCTCACAGACAGTAAAGTCTCCTGCAGTAATTGTGATTGACATTTTATAAAAGCGTAGTCTCTTAAAATTGTATGAGGCGGGGAGGCGGAAATGCAATATGCAAATGTCAGATCAGTGGGAAAATATTCAAATTCTTCATGCTGCTATCACAGCCTTTGATAAGTGCTTTTCAGTTTCACTGTGGAGAGAGAAATACTGTAAATGTTCAAGGCTGAATATTAAAGTATGAGAAGTTACTGCTTCTACTCCTCGTCTGACTCATCTGCTCCAGGATCTCAGGAGAACAGAGCTGCCTTTTGTGCCTCAGGGCCAGTTCTCGTTGCATCTTCTGCTGCAACGCCAAGACGCAGGCAAGGTTACTTCAGGAAATGATGAAGGTCACAGCGGCTTTTGTCTCAGGAAGTCTGTGAAGTGTACTGCCGCTGTTTACTTATTTATTCACTCCCTTCTCATCATCCTCTCTGTGTATTGAATTGGAGTGCTTTGAAAAAACTCTTTCCTGTTGATGTCATTAGAAAAATACTGGAGGTTTTGTCTACTTAGATTTTATTGAATCTGGTGCTCGTCTGGTTGTCTAGTCAGGGCTGTTTGTTTGTGCTTGTAAATTTGCCAAACTGCTCATGGAGACATGAGCCAGAGGTTTAGACAAACAAATTAAGAGAAAGCCTACACACTGACTTGATGACACTCAGTAGACTTTCAGGTACAGAGAAAGTGTGTGATTAAGAAACAGAATTAACATGGTGAATATCAGTAAACTGCTAAGATAAAACACAAACAGTTGCAGTTAGTAGCCAGAGGGTAAAGAGAGTGTTTCAGTCTCTTTTTCACATACAAGCTTTGGCTGCTCTGAGCTAAAGCCCTGGGCTTCATGAAGCCCATATTTGTTGTTTGGGAAATTTAAGACTTTAGTGTTCACCAAGCAGCAACCCCTGAGGCTGAGAGATGAAATGCCAACAACTGCATTTCCTGGAATGACCACTTGAGCCGTGCTCCTTAAGTGAGTCAGTCCCCAGACACTCCAAATTTAAAATGAATCAACTTTACAGCAGGAAAAAAAAACATGTTTGCAGCTCAGCTTCAAAACAGCTCTTTATAAACCTATGCATGAGAACACAGAGGCTACATCCATCTTTATTTACAGTGCATAGTGCCCACCACTGATGTGGTGCCACAAGGGCCTGAAGAAAGGTGCTATGATCAAGTACAAATCCTCATGGAGGCATGAATAATCATTCTACAGTGATCTGATACCACAAACTAATACAATTTGCACTTGCTATTTAGTAACTTTGTGTTACTGTTGCCTCATTCTCTGTATTCATTCATGGCCACACGATAACACAGGAGCTATAACCAGCTCCAACACACACTGATTTGAGGGAATGTGTTAGAGAACAGCAGTTCATCACAATGTAAAATACAATGGACTAATATGTATTCTTAGAAATCTGGTCTGGTGGGTTTTTGGTTATTAACAAAACAGTTGGTGGTATTATCCTCTCGTCCATATGTGTGTAGACACAAATGATCAAGAGCCAGTGATCAAAGGGACGAGGTTCTGAGGGGGGTGGGCAGGCGTTAGCTGATGAATGAGAATGGATAATAGTGATTGTATCACAGCCAAGTGGGCAGCTGTGAGGACTGGACCCTCATTCACAGCCATCGATTCTGAGCCCAGCAGCCAAGTCCAGCCGATCTTTAGAAGATACTGATGGGTTATCTGCCCCGCTCGTCTCTGCTGTCAGACCAATCCATGTGATTGTTATTGAGCTCTGTATGTCCTTCATGGGGAGGTGTGACTCCTCATCTTTGTTCCAGATCACAGCATTACAGCCACCTTTGTTTTTCAGTGTAGATCACACATACTCTTCTGCTGTGACCTTGACAAAATGTAACTGGAACTTTAACTTGAACTCTAGGTTTGGGTCTGTGTAGACACGTGCTGTCTTGAATTTGTTTGTTTGTCCTTAACTAAAGGGAACATGATTTTGCATCATTCTTCAATAATTTAGTGCTCTGTCAGGAGCAGGAACAAGATTCTCGATTGTGACATAACACAGGAAGGGACAAGTCAAAAGCAGGTGGCTCAGCCTATGACAGACTCAGAAAGTGACTCAGTGACAATGTGCATAATGTCGAGCTGTCACAAACTGCAGATTCATCAGAATAAGAGCTGGTATGCAAATGTTATGTTCTAGGAAAAGCACACAGACTTTTTAGGGTCAGTAGTATTATTATGTGTTTTTATGCACTGTCCCACTGTGTACTGTATTTGTGTAACAAAGCAAAATGAAGAGGTTTCATGTTGGAGATTGACTCAAAAAATATCAGGTGTAAAAATGTTACTCAAGTGTCAGACAGTTCTACAGGAGTCAGTGTGTGTGTCCAGGTGAGTGTGTCCTAGTCGGGAACATAAATGCATTGAGGTTTGGACTGATGAGACCCTTTTCACACCTATGATATAAAATGATGTGAAATGCAAATCAAATGCTTTATAAAAATAAAATAACATTTAAAGACTCTTACAAGTTACTTACACTTGAGCAGACACAGCACCATGATCACCTTGTCGTAGATGTGCTCCACTCCTCAGAAAGATTTCAGGCTCTGTCTTTACAGACTAGTGGGTAACTTTGCTTGCTGTGCGGTGCTGTCTTGAACCTTAAACCTGCTCACCTTGTCCACCTTATTCTCTACCGTTATCTATCTATCATCTTGTCCTGACACCCGTCGGTCTCAACACTGCTTCATCTGGCACGCAGCCCTGCATTTTCCCTACTGAATATGCATAAATGCAAGTGCGGTCAATGTTACAGTGGCAGGATAAGGCCACATTTTGAGCAGGAGCAGGAGTTACTGCAGTTGCGGGGCAGATTGAGTCGTCCTGCATCGTAACTTTCCACTGACAAGGTCCCGGCCTCATCTGCAGTTACAGGAGGAGCAGGTGTGATGAACAGGGAGGTAAAAAAGAGGTTACTACAGGGTCATGGGAGATGTGAGACAACAAAAATGAAAGAGTGAACAAACTCTGCTCGGAGGTTTTGAAAGATAGCAAATGATTCTCTGCTGTAGAGTTAGTGACTCTCTTTTGGTTTAGGTTTTATTCATCTTTGAATTCAGTCTGTCCACGGTATTAATTGAAACATACACATCTGAATCTTGAACTAGTTGAATTTTTCACCCGTTGTCTAAAGATACGGGCATCAGACAAATCTGAGGACAGAAAACTTTCCACCCACAGAGTAAAGGTTAAAATGTTTTGTGGATGTTTAACAACATTAATTTAAATTCACAATCTGTTTCCTGGAGTTTTGATGCTTTTATTCTGGCAGCAGCTTCAGCGCCCAGGCTATCAGCAGGCTCCCAGATCGGTATACTGCTTGAATCAATATGCACCACAGGAACTCTGTGTTGTGAATGTATTGTAGCTGTAAACTTTGATCTGCTTCATATCCACTGTTACACAGTAAGTCAGAGCTCAGTGTTTTTTTATCTCTTGTCTCAGTAGTAAATGGTGAAATGAAAGAACTGTGTGATTTGAAGTGTCCACAGACAGCATCCAAATCTCCCTTTAAGCACAAACACTGGGTGTAATAACTGAACCACCACACAAACAGGAGGAAAAAAAGAAAAGTGCAGAAATCATTTGTAACTTTGTGCTTTACTGTCCTTTAATCCAGGTAAAGTTCATTGTTCTGTCCTTGTTTTCCCTTAACACCTGGCTGCACTGCTCAGGGGCACATACACCATACTTGTACAGGACAGGAACATCATTTGTCATTCTCTCTGCCTCACCTCTCATTTCAAACCAATAAAGGGATATGAATGAGACTGTACTCATGATTTTCTCTGTATGAGATGAAGTTACGATTAAGTCAAAGGTGAGAGAGCTGCGGGAACGCGCACAAACCAAAAATAATGGTTGGATTTCCTTTAAACAGCCTGGATGGCCCTTTGGACTTCATAGAAGAAGCATCCATCAGATTAATGGATACGAAGAAGGGAGGAGTAGGGATGAGGTTTATTTATGGAGGCTGAGGATGGGTTTGGGACAATGGCCCTGAGAGCTGCACCACTGGCACACAGACAAAACACAACCAACTCTCACATCTTCATCAACAGGTGCTGCACATACAACTTAACACAACCAAAAAGACACTCTGCAAGTAATAATATTGAAGTGCAGAAACACACTGAAAGTAGCTCTGACAACAGCAGATGAGATGACATGGCATCAGCACTTTGTGACTTTTGAAAAAGCATAAGTACACATGTCATCATAATACATCCATGCAAGTGTGTTTCATTTCTGCTGTTGCCTGCACTACTTGCAGTATACATTATTCTATTTGATTGTGTTGTGTGTATGTTTTCATGTCCTTAAGTTGCGATGAATTAAAACCTGATTCAAAACCAGCAACCAGTTTGACAGAGGCTGGAATCAATGCATATGAGCGGACTGTATCAGTCCATCATCAGCTGTTAGTAACTTGCTGTGCCTCCTCGTGTCAGGTGATGGACAGGTGGACTTCGATGAGTTCATGACGATCCTCGGACCCAAGCTCCTGTCGTCTGAGACGAGAGAGGGCTTCCTGGGCAGCACAATAGATACCATCTTCTGGCAGGTAAAACTCAACTTTATTCTCTTCAGCACATCTGCTTTGTTTCACTTTGCAGAACCATGAGTCATGAATTGAACTGTATATATATTGAACTCTCAGTTGAAAAATAATTACTGCAAAGTAGTGCAGGCAAGGAGTCATGACAATTATTTTCATTCTTCAGCCTTCAGTTTCTTTTTCTTTGGAAACCAAGGCTCAAAATTTCAGACAGCTTTTTTCTTTTATTTCTTTTTCAAACGAAAGGTCTTGTTATTTTTGGTAGTGGCTCAAAGACACAGTCCTTGGTCTGCTGTACACGATAACGTGGCCATGTTCACTTGTTCCTCTGTTTTCTGAACCAGATGTGAAAACTGAAAAATGAATATGTGATTGGTCAATTGTGTGGGTCCTATGGTAATAATATACATATCAAAAAACTGTAGACACCCAACACATTATTATTTTTCATTGGTTGATTTGGTTTGTGTAATGTATGCATGTAATCTCACCTGATGTTCATTGTGTAATAACAGCTTCATTATGTGAGCAGATTAATTTATAGTTGTAAGTAGTAAAAGTCTCTCAGGGACTGTGGGCAGCTCAGATGGTCCTTCGGGTGAGACACGCGGCAGCGGACATTGCTGATGTGCTTGTGGTTCTCTATTTCCAGGTGAGCAAAAGTAGTGAGAGGACATGTAAAAGATGTGCACTATAGGGCAATAGTAGTGAACTGTGAGTGAAGGAAATACATGAGGCTGCAAGTGTAATTGAAGAGAATTTCATGTGTTTAAGTGCTTGAGGAATTCAGTAGTGGAACACCTGTAGCCTGCGGAAATAAAAGTTTGTGTGAATGTGCAGATTTTATTAGTGTGAGTGTATTTGAGAGTTGTGTGTAGCAGAGTGAATGTTTGGTGCAACTTACAGGGTGTTTGTGAGTGTTGAGGACACATGAGACCAAGCTGCTGTGCACAGACATGTTATGCTGATATGTGTGTAATTTTCAAATTTCAAAAGAAAAGAAATGGGGAAGTGGAAGGAAATTATTTACACTCATGTGCCCCCCGGATGTCCCATGTTTAGTCCAAGTGTGCAACAAAAGTTATGGTGTCCACAAGTAGAGCAAAAATATGGAAAACACAAGTGGTTGATGAATTACATTTTAAGACAGATACAGCCTTTTTCATTTTCTCCACTTCTTCTATAAAGCAGCATGTGTCACTGATGAGTGATGGTTTTGTGCAATCAAATCAGCAATTAGAAGATTTTATGTTTCAGGAGAAGAACATTTTTGCTCAAACTTAAAAACTTTCTTGGGTTTTAATTCAAGTGTTCAGTCACAGTGTGACAATCCCAGAGAGTCTTCTCCACTAATGCTAATGTAATCTATAAATCACCGTATGGGAAATACCATACTCCATTTTACTCAGTTTCCACACTCGCACTGTTTCTGTGCCCTTTTGAAGGGCAGTGCAAAACAAATGCTTAATACACAGTGTCTGATGGCCTGTGAGTGATATTGTGACTGATGATGGTAATACATGACCCTGACAGATGTGCTGTTGGACGGCCATACGGGCTTTGAGAATCTGAGGAGACTCGGAGTGAGAGAGGAATCGGTGGCATAAGAAATGTGGAGGAGAGAAAATGTCAGTACAAGAGTGAAGTAGACCGCCCCTGACAGAGAGTGATGAATGTGCGGACAATAGAAAGAATGAGAGAGTATGATGGGAATGATGACGAATTGAGCAGGTGTGAGGGAAAAAACCCAACGTTTGGCACAGATAGTAACACTTGGCAAGCCTGCGGGGTCTTGATGTAATCATTGGCCCGACCTGGCCTTTTTCTCGCGGTGGGGGGTGGGGCTTGTGGTTTACACCGTGAGGACATGACTCCTCAGAGGGAGGAGTGCAGGCTGGGCAAACGTGCTGCCAGCCCGATTCGATTGCTGCAATGACCTTGGCTTGTGCAGAAGAGCCGCTGGCCTCAAACAACTGATGTGTTGTGGGTTGGCTGAGTTGAGGTTGGTTACTTCTACACATACGAACCCACTTTTCTTCTCTGATGAATTAATGCCTAAAAGCATGAATTGGCAGCAAATACTTCATCTGATGTGAGGAGCATATTCAGGGGGAAAAATGCACTGCCAGTGTTGATTTATCATGATTATTTCTCCACACGCCTCACAGACAATTACTTGCTTGAGGTATTGCAGTTTTGTGCTTAGTTTAGTTTATTAATGGACTGTGGTGTATGACTCACAATCGTTCCTACGTTTTCATTTTGTGCTCAGTCATCCTGCTTGAATATTTGTTGTGAGTGAAAGTATTTTTAAGTGTTCAGTGGGTTTGGCCTTACATCCTGGCAGGTGGGCACTATACAGCTCTGCTGTCCTAAAAACAGCATAAGAATCTTTAAAAAAAAAAAAAAAAAAAAAAAAGAAAAAAA
>OMNW01015601.1:49384-66610 GCA_900303245.1 Selene dorsalis
TATATAAACTACAACCACAACCAGTTGCCTTCGATTTACCTTTTCTTGGATCTCCTTGGCCTTCACAGATATTACAGCTGTTAACTGATGCAGTACATATGCTGCACATAAAGACTGATGTGTTAACAACATATGTCACTTCAGTATTGTTACACAGCATACGGTTGCAAGTGGGATATTATACAATGCTCTATATTGCAGGCAGGAGGCAAATAAAAGGACAAACCAAAGGATTTAGTGGAGGAAGAGGACAAGAGGATGGATGTGAATCATATCTTGTGGTTTTCACACCCGGCTGAAAACCTATGGGAGATTTAGGACCAACGTTTCTGACAGTTCTCTTCACCACCACCGTCATCAAAACACCAACCGAGAGAATATGTTTTGGTTGAATCATGTCCATCCCTCCACTGTGTGAATCAATGCCAAGGAGCACTGAAGCTGTTCTGGATGCAAGAGGTGGCCCAGCACCTTACTGAGACACTTAATGTTGTTTTGTCACCTGTCTGAAATACGCCAATACTTGTAGTGTATTTGATAATAGCGTCTAGCCTCTCACACACACTGATACTGTTCCCAGGGCTTGTCACAGTTGAAAATTGACAGGTTTCACCTTTGGGTACAGAAGCACCTCTGTATGTGTGAATTAATTAGACACAAATAAAGCAAAATATATACAGAACACAGTAAGAGGCTTAAACCTTTATCCAAACATTTGAGCTATAATCCAGAATACAGTGTGGATGCAACTGCAGTGAGTCTGTGGTGAGAGCGCTCGGCAGCACAGAGTTACTGTACCAATCAGCCTGTGTGTGTGTGTTGAGTCAGGCTGATAACTCTCCTTCTCCCAGCATTGAGAGAACATGGACGTTGTTGTTTGAAGTTCTGCTGCTCGTGGAGAAGCTGCAGCAGCAGCAGCAGCAGCATGTGCCCCCAGGTCTCCTGAGAAGTGAAAGCTCATCTGACTTTGTCTCATCTTTTCACCTGCTCTTTGTTCCATGCGAAGCCTCTCTGCGTGTTTTAAAAGTGCCTTTTTCTCCTCACATATGTGTCTTTTTTGTTGTTGTTGTTCCCGCTTCCTGCTTCCCTCCTTATGTTCTGTGGAGCTTTAATTATATGTGAGTCAGCTTGGTTACCTCAGTGATTCACTTCATCACAGCTCTTTCTCATGCAGACCGCAGCTCTGATAAGTGTCAGCAACACATTACTACACAGTCACTTAACTTAAGACACACATAGTCACATGCACGCACGCACACACACACACACACACAGAAGATCATTTGTGCACCAGAGTGCCCAGAATTTTAATGATGTATCTGTCAATCAAAATAAATGCCTCTGACTGCATTATCCTGACACACTGGATTTCCTCAGGGGGAAGTTTCTTCATTTTTATCTTGTCAGTAATCACAGTGCAGAATCCCTTTTATACGTATGGAGAAAATCATTCGTCAGCTCAATGCAATTGAAAAGACGTAGACTCAGCTTCTCATTGTTCATCATTTCACAGCACAGATCAGTGCGCTAACGTTGGCTGAGATGCCGTTAAACCTCTCATTTATTTTTATTTTTTTTCCTTCCAAGCTGCGCTTCAAAGTCCCATCAAGGCTGCAGACAATGACGATGAACAGTGAATGGATGAATGCGTGTTTCCAAAAGATTTAGGTCTCATTCTCATCATTCATCGTTAAACATTTTAGTTGTAGCATTTCCTTACACAGTTGGAGGTTGTTTTTTTTCCCCACCTATTCTGAGCTAAACTCATATTATGGCACAAATTGACATTTCCCCTGGCTTTTAAGTGTGGGCTCTGAGTCCTCAGTTATGCATTTCTCCACAAAATAAAACAGAGCAGCTAATGTAACGTTTCTCTGGATTAAAGTTTTAATTTCAGAACTCAGAGTCAGCAGGTGATCGATGCGTCTCCCTGCTTTCGAAGTTGTATAATGCTTTTATATGACTTTGCTTAGAAACAAAGTAAAAAAAATGAAAAAGAGTCAAAGTCTAAGGCCGACTCTACTCCACCAGGAGCTCGGAGCTCAGTATTTGATGCCTGAGTCTTCTTCTGAGAGCCAACCGGATCTGCTGTTTCTGGGTTGGACTGGGTTTTAATTAGATCTTGGACAAGTGAAAACAAAAAGGTTTGGAGATGAGAAATATGGTTTATGGTTGGTTCCTGTTGACAGAAGCTGCTTCCACCCTTTGGGCTTAATTAAAGCTTGTGCTGAAAATTCTCAAGTTTGCATTGAGTTGCAATCGAATGTTAAACCTCCAAGTGCAATTGTGCTTAGAATTAATTTGGTCCTCCACTTTTCCCCTCCACTTCTTCATCCTTCTATGTCACCCGCTATCCTCGACTCATTCCTCTTTCCAGCATCCCTCCTGCCTCCTCTGTCCTCTGTTCCTCGTTTTTCTTCAGCAGAGGCAATGAATTTCACACGGCAGGACATATAGATCCTCTGAATTCCACTAATGAGGGCCATGGCCCTCAGGCTGCTCCTTTAGCCTGCTCCACTCCAGGGGTTAATGGGAGTTATTTCTCCTTGATTAATCATACTAACAGTAATTGGCTATTGATAGCTCGCTCAGTGGCTTTAGGCAGATCCCCTTCTTTTCTCACTTTCTTCAGATGTTTTATGAGTTAAGCCATCTAAAGTCTGCTGTCCTTTTGATTTGCTGCTGGCAAAGGCATCATGTCACTGTGCTCACAGCAAACGAAGAGTGAATATAAAGTGAGTGAACCTCGTGAAAGCAGAGTATCGTGCCCTGTCCCGAGGTTCAAATAGATTTCTTAGAGGGATTCTCTCCGTTAAACACCTGAAGTGAGCATTCGTCTTTCCCTCTTTGATCAGAGTTTTCTGTTGCCTGCCTTCGTCTGAAGAGGCCACAGAAACACATTTGTTGATCACAGGGCGTGAGCCACACTGAAGTATTTATTGGAGCAAAAGGGTTACAGACCATGGCACAGAGGTCTGGCTCATTTCTTCAGGGCCTAAACGTGTAAAGGTTTGGTCCAGTCATTTTTATTAACGCACCACGTTGCCAGTGTTTCTGTCACCTCCAACAGGCCAGTGACCGCTTTGAGATACCACCTCCTCTTTACTTTCCGGCCTGTTGTGACTCTCATGGTGCACGTTATGTTTTCCTTTTTTCCTTTTAATTAATCTTCGGCCTTTGATGCCTGGATGACGCAGTGGTAATGGAGACATAAATTTCTCCTGAAGGCTCGGGGCCTTTTTAAGGGAGGGCGGGGTGGTTGAGCTGTTTAAAAGCAGGGATGGATAAAAATGCTGAGCACTCATTTTAACAAGGAAGCCAATGTGTGCATATAAGACCTGGGTGTTAAGCAAGGATGGAGGTGGAGGAAATGAACATACTAAGCTTAGTCTGGGTTTATTACCTGTGATATGTCCTATGAAAAATAACAGTAATAATAGTCAGTAATATTTTTTTATAAATATATTTATATATTATAAGTTTATTTGCAGATATACAACACTGCATCAGGAGGGATTTGAAAACTTGTAGTGCCATGTGAAAAACAAGAGTGGAAAAGAGAGTCTTTGTAGATTAGACCCTGTTGTGATGTCATCATGTGAAAAACAGAGGGGGGTGCTGCTGAAGGTGGAAGGGTGGAGAAAGGCTGCAGCAGCAGTAACATGACAGCTGACAGCTGACAGGGGAGAACAGATTTTAAAAGTTCGACCATGACAGCATGATTGGCTGGTTGAGATTGTGCAGAAATCTGAATGGTTACCAAAAACACCTCAGAGAGTGACAGCGAACTGTGAAAAGTTGAGGCATAAAAAGAGTTTTTGCCTCATTGATCTTGTGCTCAGCTTCATTTAGGTCAATACAGATGTTGTAAATGATCAGAATCGAAATAACAGTTACTGAAACTTAATAAAAATTTAGTGGTAACTTATTTAGAACTCTGTAACGTGTTGATTATGTTCTTGATGAAGTGATTGATCATTTAGTTAAGCCTGTAAATCTGTCACAGTTTTAAGTACAGTTTCTGTATTGTTTGACCAAAAGTCCAAACCCCAAATCATTATTATAGTTCTGCTCAAAAATCACATAAAAGGTGAATCAGTTATCTCAGCAGATGACAGTGATGTCGATACATGAACTAATCTAATGAGCTAATGAGTTTGCTGTGATAAAATAGTGTAGAGAGCAACAGGACATCACTGATTAACAGGAACAAATCTGTACACTGGGTAGACAAAAGACTTTGCCTGGAGCTGTGTGGAATACATCAAAGTTACAAGTTTCACTAAAAGTCATTATATGGAAAGAAACTTTAAATGTAGGAACAGGAAGACACACAAATCTAAGACAGGAGCAGAAGAATGAGAGAGTTCCTGAGACTGAGAAATGGCACAAAGGGAAAACAGCAGATTCAGATACTGGACTGTGAATAATGCAAGAGTGTATATAAACTGCTCTGTAAATAATAAATGTCATGTCGATAAATTTTTACCAGCGGTGTGAAGTGGAGAGGTTTGCAGCAGGGATGTTCTGAGAAGTTATTGCTCAGACATTGTTCGATGGAATCGAGCGATGACGAGTCATTACTTTATAACTTCCCTCACATATGGCAGCTAATGGGGTGAGTGCTTAATAAGTGGCCCGTCAACGTCTCGACCTGTTAACTTTCATCGCACCGCCAGTGCTGATGGGCAGAACCTGTCTTTAAGTTAATGTGCAAATATTCAGCAGCTGAGTGATGCTGACTGGATGACGATGCAAACAAGGCCTGCACAGAGTCTAAAGGAGATGCTGAAGTTGTTGAACTGACAGCAGCAACTTCAAACCGTCAGCAACAGTGACCTGACATCGTTTCCTGGATGTCACATTCAGTCGCTTGAATAAAATAAGTTTTTTTTTTCCAACCACATGTTTATTCATGTTCTGACAGTTTGGCAATCATAAAGACATAAAGGTATAAGGTAAATAATCCTGCCAAGTACTGTTGTTCATTTTAAGTTTGAAGGTTTCTGTTGTTAATTTACAAACTTTTGTTTACCTCATCAACGTATTGCAATATTAAAGGTCCACATTTTACACATTTCTATTTTCTTATTCAAAGATGATCAAGAGCCATTTCAGTATAGTTTTACATCTTCTCTCTGAAGCTCTAGCAACAACATATCAGTGCACCAGTCAGAAGAGAGCAGGCTCTGACACTCCCCTCTGATTGGCTGGCCCGGAGCAAGTACTCCTCTTTCCCACCTTCATCCCTTGAGTGGGTTTAACACAGCTGATTCAGATCTTCACCAATCAAATGAGCCCATCACCTCGTCTTTAATTTTGTCATTTTATATTTCGACACGGATGAAGGAGACAGCGATGCCAGACAGCCAAACTTCTCCCAAGAGGAAACTGATGCTTTGGTCCGAATGTATGGTAATGAGAACAGACCTCCACGGGCTGATGAAGCAAAAGCAGCCTGGGAGGAGGTTACTAATATTGTTAATCAGGTTTGCCCTGATACACTGAGAACCGTTGCCCGGTGTAAAAAAAAACAAAAAAAACACCCTTTTTCACGAATAAAGACACTTACATTTAGAAACCTGTATTTAAACTCCATGTAACAAAGATGAGTAGTGTGCACAGATCACTACATAAACAAATACCATGAGTAAGGAGGATGAAATCAGAAGCACCTGTGTGTAAACGACGCATCACCAACCTCTGAGGCCTGGACCTTGTCGGCGAGTGTCTTTCTTTTTCTCTTTTCTTTTGAATTTCTGAGATGAGAGATGTTGAATATATACTCACTATCTGATGCCGAGGCTGTCTGTGATTGGCTGAGAGACATGTGAACTCGTTAGTTTGCATCACAATTTCAGCTGTGTTGATTCAGGCAGGTTGAGTTTCCATTACTCGTGCCAACCGCCTTTGATCTGACATCAGATGTGACAGGACAATCGATATACATATAAATTTATGTACTGATTTGCCGAGAGTAGACCAGGTTGGAGTTGGCGAGCTTTCAGCGCACCTTCGGCGTAGCCTTTTGGCAGAAACTGTCACTGCGCCAAGCTGAATCTGTCGACATCTCACCCATCTCTGCGCACCTCGGTCTACCAAATTGCCAAATTGGCTACAAGCCGTGTTGCGCCGGATGAAATTAGCACTGCGCGGGATGCGCCACACTGCGCCTGGTACGAAATTAGAGCCCCATATGTTTCCAGACATAAACTAACAGGAGTTTGAGGAGCAGTGGTCATAAACTTCTGTAGCTGTGTGTCTATGGCTATACCACGTTGTTCTGCATTTCGATCCAATGAACCCTCTCAGATGAGATACCATGAAGTTTCTGCCATTAAAAAAGAAATGTCTTGTCAGTTGATCATGTTAAAATGTAGCTTAGCAAATTAATGTATCTGGTTCCTGTAGAGTGTATGCAGAGCATTATCTGTAACAGTATGATTTGGGTGTACGGCAAAGATGGCAGATGGATTGATGCTGGCTCTTGGCACCTTCTCACCTCCTCTGTGTGTGAGCTGCTGAACACGTCTCATTTAAGAGTGTAAAGAAGAACAGAGCTTTTCTCTTCTGAGTTGCTCTCCTCCCTCATCTTCAACCCTAAATACACTTAGCAGTGTGAAGAACAGGCACGCACTCAATCGGACAAAATGGAAAAGGTTCATGGTTTAATCCGAGGTCAGCGTTCCTGCTCGGGCAGGAAAATCAACCTCAATGCCTCTCTTTAGACAGAGCTCCATTATGCACCATAACGCTCATAATAATCATCATTTCATTGAATTTTGATGATACCCTGTGAAGAGATTGTTGTTGTTGATAATATTTTTCAAAGATAATTCTTCTTCTCTAATCTGCTAAAATGGAGATTTGTCATGCATCTCAGGCTTCAATGAAAAAAAAATGTAAAAAGACAGAAAATGTGTCTGTCAATGAACATTTGTATTCTCAGCGCCATGCTGAAATGTTAGTCATGGTGCCCTCAGCTGACAAGCTGTAAGTTATGTGGATGCAGTATCAGTTTTAACAAATAGCTTATCAACAAATATCTGCTTATACAACCTCACCAGAAAAAGCATATGCCCCCTTTATGATATAATGGCACCTGCATCCACTTTTTCCCCCATTAATCAGGACAGTTTTCCTTTATTATAGTTGCAGGTAGACACAGATAGGAAAGCTGGAGATGAGATGATGACATGCAGCAAAGGGCCTCAGGCTGCAGTCAAACCCAGGTGTCTGCAGTCAAGACTTAGCCTTCATGCAAAAACAATGTATAAGGTGCAATCTGTCATTTGTAAATGCACTGTGCTGATCATACTTGTGCTAAGTATGCTTCTCACCATGTTGTCTACAATTCAGTGCAAGTAAATACTGAACAGGTTCATCAGAATGAGTCCAGTGGCATCTTAGATGCTGTTGATTATATTTAGGGTCTTTTGTCATCCGTTGTTGTTATGGAAACTGCTTTTACATTAGAGGGATGAGTACAGATTTTAGTGATCTTGTAAATGTCCATCATTAGCGACTAAATGGACATTTACACTAGGTCAGGTCTTTGCAGTATGTGACATTTTGTACCTTTCCAGTTTTCCTTAAAGGTGATTGAGGTATGTTATAACTCTTCAGACTGAAGGTCTCCTTTTTGTGCATGGGGTTTAGTATAAAACAGCAGGTAACACAACACAGGGTGTCCCACTAAAAACCTTTTCTGTGGGAGTCACCTTGGGTGCAGCAGCATCATTCTTTTCTACTTCATGTATTCTCTCATAAAGGTCACTCCATGCTTGAATGTGAATGTAGTCAGCGCGAGTCGGTGGGATGTGGAAAGAGGAAATAAAATGGCTTTTTCTTATCTGCCGCTGGAGTGCTCAGTGAATGAATCTATCCCCTGGCTCACCCCTCTTTTCCCTGGCAAATGAAGCTCCTGTAGTCTCTTGATGTCTCCTAGCCGTGGCGTCATTTGGAGGCAGCAAGGTTGTACGAAGGTCGGGTAAACACAGTTCGACCGCCGAATTGTCTCCCGTGTGGAAAGGTGACAGAGAAGCAGACTGTAACTTTAAGTGGCAGATGCTGCAGGATGACTCCAGGTGGATGTGACTGTTCGGGACAGGTTCGCGTTTCATTGTTCCTCTGTTCCCCAGACAGAGATGTAGAGGAGAAATTAGCAGAGCTCTGCTGCCTGGAGGACATGTCATCTGTTTCTGAAACAATAAACAAAACATCTGTTTTAAGCTGTCGCACATGAGAGGTGAGAGGAATTAGACACGCAAAGACCTTGTGCTAGAGTTTGTGCAGCAGCTCATTAGCATCAGAACACGTTCACTTGAATACTGAGTGTTTTGGTGTAAGACATCTTGTGACATAGATTTGTTGTGCTCTCATCAGTGTTTGATGATGATGATGAACGACAGGAAGCTCTCTGGATTCGTTGTGGTCAGCTTTTAATCAGATCCATCATTCACAGGCATTAGTGGAGTCAGTAATGCAGGACCTCTTAATAATACAGTCCATTCATTTACAGTTCAGCTGTTGATAACATCAGCCTTGATATAGTACTACATGTATATTATAACAGGTCAGTGAGAGGTTCTGTACCTGACACTCAGTCAAGGTGGGCAAGGCTCGGGACGTGGCTTAAAGCGGCGACTGCATTGTTGTGACATCACAAAGTTAAAGAAGTCCTGAGAGCTTATTTTTGAGGCTCGGTCTCTGGTTACTGGCTTTTTGCATTCCTCTGTTGACTGAGACTTTGATATTTTGATATTTTCACCAAATAATATAGAACCCAGACATCCTGTGTAATGAAAAAACAAAGCATGGAAATGATCTGTATTGTATATGGGACATTTAAATGACAATAAATGGATGAATGAGGAGGAATGTGTAACAAGTGCAATAGATGCTGTAATTCTACAGTAACACTTACAGGAGCACTACTAGCTTTACTTGTAGTAGATGAGTTTTATTTTACCTTCGTCTTGCAAACATTTGCATTTACTTTCTTCTTTGATTAATGACCCAGAAAACAAAAGCTGTAATATTGACCCTCAGCTTTTAAAGAGCTTCAATAATGAATCTTTGTGGAGGTGTGATTGGTCTGTGTGTCTATTAGGTCACTCTGAGGAGGGTAGGGTTTCAGATTTGCAAATTTAGGTCAAAATGTGGTAAAATGGTTTTACAAAGGAACTGATGGCATAAAATCTGATGATGATATAAAAATGTTAAGGCATTGACTCCATCTATACTCACAAGAAGGAAATTTCTTTCACTCACAGTATGTTGACACAACCTGAAGCTGCCTTGTCTGAACCTTTACACCGCTGAAAAGATGTATTTCAAAAGTAATAGTAACCATTAAATGAGGCTACATCCCCCGTGCAATTCACTCAGATGCTCTAAATTTGTCTGCTGCAGGTTCAGTCACCTTGGCCTGTCATTTTCCATCATTTTTACTGAAGCGGCATTGAAAGATTTGACTTGATGTCACGGATTAGATTTACTTGGTCAGTCCAGAATTTGGAAGAGACTGTATCCTGTTGTCCAGTCCAGACCAAAAAAACCCAAGGTCGCTGGAGGAGAAGAGTGGAAAAGAGAAATTTTTGAAACAGGATTGCTTGGCTGTGGCGTCATGCCCCAGACTGTCCTTAAAACTGATGTCAAGCCATTAGAGTGATTGAAATGTAAGCTTTAGGGTCAGCTGTTCCCATGCTTTAAGCATCTTAATACAGAGAAAACGATATCACACCCTGTGTAAAGAACCATGTTCAAGCAGGGCATAAACTACCAGCAGAAACAAGAGCCTCCCAACTTTTCAAACAATAACTTTTCAAGTGTGTGTGTGTGTGTGTGTGTGTTTTTTGGACTGAATTGTGTAAATGCTCAAACTGAGCAACAAATCAATCTCTTTCAGGCCATAACTCCAGCACATTTAATTTAATCAGAGTACCAACTCTGTGCGTCGCTTTGATTAAAGTGAGTGCATTATAGTGATGTCTGTGAGAGGCGCTGTGGCATCATGATAAAGAATTACTAGAACATGCATAATGATTTATGTATTTGACTTCTCTGTGAATCGTTTATTGTGAACTGTGGACAGCAAAATCTCAACGAGTGACATCAGTGTGGGGTTTTTCTTTTGTATTGCTTTATTGGAGCCAGCACACTGATCCTGAAACTGAGGGAGAGCTGTGTCTTGTTGTTTTTGTGGACATGAGTTAGCACCTGTTTGGTTTATACCCTTGGTGTTCTGCATACAGTTTATTTGTATGAAAGGAAAACTTCTTGAAAATCTGATCATCTCATCCCATTTTATCTCATCTCTCTCCTCCTGCAGTTCGACATGCAGAGGATCACCCTGGAGGAGCTGAAACACATCCTGTTCTACGCCTTCCGTGAGCACCTCACCATGAAGGACATCGAGAACATCATCATCAACGAGGAAGAGAGCTTGAAGGAAAACTCTGGGAACTGTCAGACAGAGTTCGAGGGAGGTGAGCTAACTTCACACACAGGCACTTATGCAACTGCGTGTGTATCTGCGTGTCGTAGACATACATACTGTTGTGTGCGTGTGTGTGTGCAGTGAGAGAGGAAATTATCCACGCTGTCAGGAAGAATTTGAGCTTCCTCATCAGGATCTACAGCCGACAGAGTCGCAGCACGCCTGCTGATTTATTGATACAGAGCGTTTGTGGAGATGATCGTCGGCTGGTCACCTGTTCTGAAGTGGTGCACATGAAATATATATGACCTGGCTCTGCAAAACTAGCCATCCAAGATTTATGGATATCAGAGCAGCAGAGGGTATTCTAGGTCTTTTTTAATCTCTCTAATGCTGTTTTTTTTTTTTTTTTCAAACAGATTCTATTTTGAAGTATTTTTGCCTTCACACTGTTCGCCTGGTTTGGCTTCAGGTTCAGCGAGTCAGTCAGTGTTCGAGTGTCTTCTGCATTTGGTCTCGACGGAGAGAAATTTTTGATGAGATAACCAGAGTAAAATACAGCTGAATTTACATGAAACATTTACATCTGAACAGAAAATGTTACAGACAGCCGAGTGTCACAGTGCTCAGGTTGCAGTCCATGTGTTACTATGTACTACCAACATATGTGCAGGGCACTGTGTTAACAAGCACCTCTTGGGCTGTACCCGAGCAGATGCTTGTTGCTGCTAAACAGCAGCCAAAAAGATGTGCTCAAATAAACATTATCAACCCTCCGAGCAAGTCTGTGCACATCCTGCTCCTCACTCTCTCTCAGCTGGTGAGCCTTAACTGGAAAGCTTCACTTTCTTTACAGTCAAAACAGATTTACAGGTTACTAACAGAGGGAGCAAATGTTTTTTTTCCTTCTTTTCTTTTCTATATCTTACAACAGATGTACTACGGATGTACAAACATACAGTACACTGAGTATCTTCATATTCCCACCACCCCCATCCACACAGGTAAACAAAAAGAAAAGAAAATGCAAAAAAACAAAAATCAATCATGCGTACATAGCTAGGTATCTACATCTATGTGCATGTCTATGTATCTATACATACTTAATTATATGTACGTATACATACTGTATCTACAATAATATATTCATATTTATTTACAATATATTTATATCGATATATTAATCAAAAAACACATATCTACAAACGTACCAACACATGTGTCCTGGAGGATGCTTTAGTAAAACCACAGAACAGCAAAAACAAAAATAAATTGGCAAGCTGACTATCGCTGTGCTCAAAGATGCGTAGGGAGAAATATCATACTGTGAATATCTGAATGTTAAATTGCATTATGGGAGTTCATTGCTTTGACTGGTGCCATCTGTGCTCTGAGAGAAGGCTTTCACACTGCTGTCCACTTTGTCATCAACACCATACTGGTGAATTTGTTTGTAGGAAATGCTGAGTCATAATATTACTAATTCCTACATTTCCTGAAGGCAGCGTTGTGCAGTGTTTGCAACATCAATAATGTTGTATGTGTCAAATACCACAGGCCTTAACGCCCCTTTTGACCAGACACCACCTGCCTGTGAATACAACCTGTCCTGCACGGGATTTACTGGGCCGACTCTATGGCAGTGAGGATGGACACTGATTGCGCCAGCACTTTATCAGGGTGTTTAAACTGGCGTGGAGTGATGACAACATGATGTCCCTGCTGGCTTTATGATGAAGACTGACCACTGCGGCATCATAGACAGCATTCGTATCTGTTAGCCCCAACGCCCATGAGCACCACCTGCCCCAGAGGGACACCAAAATGTGCTCAGTCATGGCGAGATCAATACACTGTGTCACAGTGCGATTCATACTGAGCACAACTCATCATGCTCCTCCTGTTCTTACTGCTTCAGCTCTCTGACATATGAGGTAGCATAAGAGGGACTTGATTTCCCTCCGGCTTCACCTCGCTCCTGAATCAATATGTGTGGAGATGAAAAACAACAGAATAAAGAATGTAACCACTGATCCATAGAAGTTCACCAGGCACTGATTCATGGCTGAACAAATTGCACCAATAGTGTTCGGGGGCCAAGGAACAGCTGTTCAGGGTGTGTCTGGCAGCCAGGTACAAGCGTGAAGTCAACTTTGTGACCATACAGATGTATAGATTTAAGGACCATGGTGGACCTGGCCATGTTGGGAACCTGCCAGTTATTGACTTTGTCATGTATGTCATCATGAACCTTTCTATTGCTTGTTTTTATCATAACCTCTTTGTGTGTCTTGGATCACTAAAGATAATGCATGTAACATTTCCACCTTATTACCATAATATCATATTATACAGTTTTTGTGGTTTATTTGAAGTGTTAATATTCATGAGAATATATATATGTTGCTTTTATACTGAAAAACAGCTTGTTGTAGTTTTACATCTTGTCTTTTGGACTTCTCCCAGGAGCTCGAGCAACAACAGGCTGTTCAGCCAATCAGAAGAAGAGAGTCTCTGAGCCTCTCTTCTTTTAATTGGCAAGGATAGACACTGGGTCCAGGGTTTCTGTGTTATCTGAGCATGGTGAATGTTTTGTTGAGATATCAGAAAGTTTCAGAAATCCTGACAACTTGTTCTAAAACGCAGCCTCTGGACACAGGCTGCGTACAGTTTGTCTGTGAAATACACAGTGTTGCTCCGAGACCTGCTTTGTAATCAAAAAACAAATGGACGTCTCACTTCCAACAATATTGGACCTTTGGGAAGAGCTTAATTGCCCTGCATTGCAGAGTTAGAAACTTACAGTTTTATGTTGGAAAAAATAGACAAAGATCATAATTAAGATTTCAGTATTGTTTATTAATTACTCACAGAGCACAGAGTCTACAGTATGTATTTTTTTGGATACCTGTTAACTATTACAAGACACGTATTACATTTGTAGCAGGTCAGGCACCGTTGCTTAAACAAGTGCAATTAAAATGTCTGGTGGTGCAGGTTTGTCAGATAATTTTGCTTCTTACTACTGGGCAAACACACACAGCATCCGAATGAGAAGCACTGCCTGCCAGTGGCTGGACAAATTTATGGTTACCTCTTAAACAATGCAACTTTATTGGGAGAGAATTAAAAGTAAATAAACAAAAAAAACAATGCCTCACCTGAATTCTTAAATTTATACATTATACAGTTACATACAGCATGACTGTTGGCTCAAGTGTTCCCACAGAATATGTGATGAAATGCACTAGAAGCACATGTGAATGTCGACAGACATAGTCAGAGTCTGCAGACCAACCTACACTTCATTACCTTTATGTGCACAGTGGTCGAACTGAAGAAAACCCTTTGTGGGTATTTGGCAGTGGTGCAGTTACTGTAGGCAGCTGAGGAGGTGTTTTATGAGGCTGACAGCAGGTTCAGGCGACTGGACTGAGAACTAATGTCTGGACCGCAACGCTCCTCCCGTCCCTGCAGTCCAGCCAGCAGCTCCACACATGGTCTTTCCATCGACACCCCGGTCAACTCGCCATTACTAAAACCACTATAGATACTTGGAATTTCAGTAGACCTGCAAAAACAATCCTGCAATTGCTTCAAATTCTTCTAGAGATTATTGTCTCTGTCTGTTAAGGAAATAAGGCACTTTGCTGCACTAGAATCAAGGAAATGACACAATAATACTGATTTATACTGAAAGATATGTGAAATAATGTAACCCCAGCTTCATGGCTTAAATTGTTGGGGTAAGCTTGAGAATCATGAGTTGTGTAGTTAAAACTTGAGTGAAACTAACTCTAACTCTAACTCTAACTAGAGTTGACTCACTGCTTCGGTTCCCACACTTCCAGGACAAAACTGTGGAGTGGAAAGTGAGTTTTTACCTGCTCCTTTATTTCTCCTGCTGCACAGATGAGACTGTGGTTCAAGGTGTGAATGTATGTGTGAGCAGCGGGGGGGAACAGAGATGACAGTGACAGAGATAAAATCTCAATATTCAGAGAGCACTGAGTTACATAACCTTGGTAATTGGCTGAATGCTCGTTCATAGATGATCCAAGATCATGTCATGTAATGTTTTATATTATACGAGTGTCTGGAATAGTATTTTTCAGCTGGAGATTGCCAACTAATAACAATGCTGCCAAAAAAAGATGTAGCAATTTCTGCCCTACTTTCCACATCGAATTTTCTTTGGAGCAGCATTTCTGATGACTTCAGTGCTACATGAATTAAGAGTTAAAAATAGAGCAAGTCAGAGCTGTGTGGCTGTGGGTCATTGGCTCAGCTCCCCTAATTACCGTGGCCCGGTAAAATCATCCCAGCTTCTCACAGCCCGCTGCTGAGTTACCGGTCGGCGCCGGAGGTTGATTGAAGCAGAAAATTGTCTCTGGACTGCTGTTATGTGAACGTGTGCATGAGCTTGGATTTGTATATAATGTCGTTATGTTCGACATCGTGTCATTCATTTGCACTCCCATACCTTTCGTCTTTAAAGAGCATATTATGGAGAAAAAATTAATAGCCTTGATCTTTATGAAGATTGGTATTAAAAGCTTGATGTCCTCACTGCTTCACCAGCATTTTTACATAATGACACTTATCAAATATTACCCTCTGCTCTCATTAAAGCTCCATATTTTACACTTTTGCTGTCTTTTAATTAAAGTGTTGATGCATACAAAGTTATAGTTGTGGGTTTAAAAACCAATAAAATGTAGTTTTACATCTCTTCTCTCAGGATTTTCCTCAGAGCTCTAGTAACAACGCAGCCAGCCAATCAGAGAAGAGCAGGCTTAGAGTCTCTTTTCTGATTGGCTGATTGTTTTCTGAGGCATCACATAAAAGATCAAACTTTGGGTAAACACTAAGTTAAAAAAAAGCAAGTGTTGCAATTGTTGGATGGTAGATCCAGGTGGGCGGGGCTCTGACACCTTTGTTGTGACATCACAAAGTTACAGAAGTCCTGATGGTTCAATTTAACACTCATTATCTGAATACAGGCTGTGTGCATTTTTCTGTGTACTACTGAGTACATTAATGCTTTCGTAGTATTAACATAGAATCTAGACCTGTTTCATAATCAAGATAGACACAGAAATATCACTTCATATAATATGGGAACTTTTATATAGTTGAATGAAGTGTACACAACATTAAACAGCTCTTAACAGTTCAGCAGCACCACAAACTACTTCCTCCAAAATGACCATAAAATTGAAGCAACACCGCTGAATCACTTTAAATAAAATAACATTATAAACACTGAAGAAGGGTGGGTTTATCGCAGGGCTGTTGTATTAGACTGCATTAACAGCACTGTGTGGGTTCAAACACATTGAGCTATAGAAGTGTGGTCCATTTAGAGGTGCTGTTATGATGCAGTTGTGTCGAGTAAGCTGTATACATACAGAAAGTTATCACATCTGAATTTTAAAGTGTTCATTCTCATGTGTGTTATTTGATAGTTTATACATCCCCATGCTCTAGTGCACTGTAAAACTGCCAGACAAACTGGGTGTTGTGTTCAGATTTCTGGCTGATGCTGTGCAGTCAGTCTGCTCCTGTGAATTGTGACTGTCCCTCTCTGCTGGTCACTTCCCATCAACCCGCTGTTCATTCAGCTGGGATCCAGAGCAGAGCGGTCCGTTTTGCCCAGCAACGCTGATGTAAGATCACACCTCCAGTTATTTCCTTTGGTCTGGGACACTGTGCAGCATATTTTTGTGAATCATAACCTGTTTTTAAGTGGACTAGGAAATGTAAGTTTGAGTGTTTTGAAAGAGGTTTTGAAACTTGATGTTTTTTCGGGTTTTAAGAGAGATGGTGAAATACAGTAACTTCACTTTGCCATCCCATTAATATATCATAGAGGAAAATTATCTTTGGTTTCAACCCTCCTGAAGGTGTGTCCTCAGTTGCAAATCATCACTTGCAATTTATTGCTTTCCAGGTATTATATGTCAACATCTATCATGTTATAGGCCACATTCTTGGCTTTTTGAGGTCATTTTCTGCACTTGGGTAAGGCAGGGAAATTCCTGCTCCTAATGAAACACAGCAGAGATGTCTTGACAGAGGAGAGAAAGTTAAAGAAGAAAGTTGTCATTAAAGATGAAAGGCAGCACACACAGAGGGCAGAGAAGTTAACCAACAAAATAAAACACTTCACAATACAAATAAACTGCTGCAAATGTGCTCAGAGGGTTCTTTGTTTTCATTATGTTATTTCACTTTCATTTCTTTTCTACGTTCTTCATCTCCCTGTCTGTCTCCCTCTCATTTCCCCCCCAGTTCACCCCTCAAAGAAGAACCGTCAGACGTGTGTGAGGAAGAGCCTCATCTGCGCCTTCGCCATGGCATTCATCATCAGCGTCATGCTCATCGCAGCCAATCAGATGCTGAGGAACGGCATGGAGTAGCTGTGCTCACTGTGAGCAGGGGAACAAGCCAGCCTGCATGTGCATGCCAGTGGGTGAGGTCATGTCCCTGCTGATAGGAAAAAGAACTACAAGGAGTAACACTCAAAAATAATTGTCAGCGAGATCCTTTATCAAAATTACTCTTAGTTTTTTTGTTTATTTTTGAGCGAGCGGTGCCTCTCCGCCCGACATCCAATGAAACCATGAAGCCAGCATGAGGAGTCATGCAGGACTCCTCCCACTTTACTCTGACAGGGACACTCAAGGGCTGACATTACACATAATACTCTGTTGTCTCTGTTTCCCTGATGCAATAAAAATAATGTAAAAAAAAAAAAAAAAAAAAAATAAAAAGGAAAAGAA
>OMNW01015601.1:66630-86818 GCA_900303245.1 Selene dorsalis
TTTGGTGCAGAAGTTCAGTGCTGTTTCCTTATCCAGTGAGATGTGACTTGTGTGTCTTCGTCACCCACCAGGAGTCTGATGAGCCACCAGGGCTGCAGTCTGGGCCTTGACAGGGGAGGAGAGAAGGGGGAACAATTTCTCTCTTGTCATAGTTCCAGGATGAATGATGGCAAAGGCTCATCGCCACTCCAGAAGAAGTACAGTATCTATTAGCGTCAGACCACGGCTCCTGGAGCTCTTGTGGTGCTACGATACTTAAGCTATCCAACTGTCTATTTTCAACCTCTTCGTAAGGGGGTACTGTATGAGGCGCTGGCATCAGTTCAACAGTGCAACAAACCAGGCAGTCAAGAGATGAAAATAATTAAAGGTATATCCAGGCCTTGTGATATTCATGAATGAGTACAGTGGCTCCAAAGGTTTGGTTTTGGATCTTCTCTGTCTTGGATACCATTGGGTGAACACTGTTCGAAGTGCACAGGAGAAGTTTCTGTTTTTCTCAACAAAAAAAAATCCATCCTCAAATGCTCTCTCACTGTGAGATCGTCTATCTGTGGAGCTCAGTGCTCTCTGAGAGTTATTTTTTCAGATGATTTAATTCAACTTTTTTTGGTCTACCCACTTTCTTACAGTCTGTCTGTCTACTTTTGCCTCAGTTGATTTCTTACATTTCCCCAAAATGACTTTGGACAACCTCCAGAGAACAGGTGTGAACCCATTGCACTCAGCTGTGTTTTAATGTGTAGGTGGAAAGATGCATGAGAAAAATAGCAAAGAGGTTTTCCAGCTGACGAAACCTGAATTGCACCTTTTAATCTGTGATGCAGTCTGGCTCCCAGAGACATTTCTACCTGCATGCCTGTGGATGCTGTTACTAAATGAAGCATCTGCTATTTAATCCTGAGAGACTGACACCAAAGCCTAACATGTCATTAATGTTTTAAATAATTAGACATTTTGAACATCTCCTCTCAAGATAGGATCTAGTTGGAAAATGATGAGGTGTCTGTGTGTTTTTCAGTCAAGCTGACGCAGCAGTGTGGTGTACAGTGAATCAGTATTTCAGGGTGGATTTTTTTTTCTTTTCTTTAAATCAAGTCAATGAATTAGACCTTGGTGTTGTGAGAAGAATTTGATCCCATTCACATTTCTGTGCACAAAAACAGCTTTCTACCTACATCCACCTACATTTTTTGTTTGTTTGTGATCTGTGTACCATTTGTTTCTTTTTAGGTTTTATTTCTGATTAAGGCTGTGTAGAACTCAAGACGCACCTTATTGTCTGTGCACGTAAACCCTTACCAGCTGTTGGCTATACAGATGAAATGATTCATCAAAGTTGATCGTTTTTGAATCATTTTAGGCACACATTGAGCAACAGTTCTGCATCAACTCTGTTTTGAATATTTGCTTGTTTTTAAATATCTTCTGTGTGTAGTAGGTTCAAGGTTCCAGGTCATTGAAGTAAAGACCTATACAATTGTTCTTCTAAAAGCATTATGGGATTCAAAACAGTAATACTTTCAGTAAAACTGTAGCTGCAACCTGAGATGAGATCTGAGCAACATCTTAACAGTTTTTACAAAAACGTTTGGTAAAACATAGTGTCAGATAAAGAAATCAGATCATATCATTTGAAATCATATTGTTGGATGTGCAAACCTTCTCACAGCACTGAGTAATTTCAGGACTTAATGTGTTCCTGCTGAGGTCGGCTCTGAACTCCTGCACTCACTCTCATCTCAACATGTTAACCCAGAAACACCCATAGTGCATGCAGTCAAGTCAGTGTCTTCTGTAAATACCGTAACTCATGTCTAAAGTGTCTGTCGAAAGTGTACAGTATCTCTGTATGTGCATGACTCTTGGTGCTCTCTGCTCACTCGGGTTCAGAGGTGCAGGGAGGGGGCTCAGCAGACGGAGGGGCGGCTGCTTCATCACAAAGACATCAGTCTCTAGGCGGTGACGGCCCTTTCTGCTTCCTCTCAACTCTTCTTGCCAAAGCCATAGAACTCCACAGAGGTGAACCAGATGATTCAATATAGACGCTTTTCCTTGTTCCCACATGGAAACACAAGATCAAACGGGCATTTTTTGGCAGAAATATGTTTATCCTGTAGGATTTGGTTTGTTCCTGTTCCTGTTGTTGTTGTTATTGTTGCTGCACTGTACCTGTCATCCATTCCAATGAAATGTCAAGGAAAGCTGTAAGGTATGTGCAAGACTGCCATCTACAGGTGAAGTAAGATCATGTTGTTCACGCTCTTGTCCCACCACACAGTGTATGTGCATTTCTCACTCTCTAAGCATTATAGGAATGTGATGTCAGACAGGACTTTCACAGCATTATATCCACAATGTCTGGAAAATGTTGATATTAAATGTTAAAATCCAAGAATTTTTATGTATAATGTATAGTTTGACTTTGGTCTACCAACACTGCGGGTAGAGCAGCACTTGTACGCGAACACATATTTAAACACAATCTATTTATAGGAATAGATTTCTGGCATATGGCAGAAAAGTCCTTTTGAACCTGTAAAGGGTTTAATTCACAGATGACTTATCAATATTACATTTTGGAGATGGAATAAAATATAACAGTCTTCAGAACCTTGTAGGTCACACTGGTTATATTTTTTTTAATCTGAAAAAGTAACACTGATTAAAATTTGTTTTGTTCTTTTTTTAATCTGTCAATCTTGCAGTAAATGGTGGAAATTTCCCACCAGATCCACAGCTGGTCACTGCTGTCACGCGGTGGTTAACTGGAAAACGTGCTTCATTTGTTTCTTCTTTGAGAACTTTCAAATTTACCTTTTGGGAGTTTTGAGTTGCAGTTACCATGGTAACAGGTTTACTGTAATCAAACTGTCCTCGCCCCCTCTGCAGAATGGTTGCATGGCTGGAGTAGAGTTTTATTTTGAAGGAGAATCGCACAGTGTTTCTTCAGTAGCATGGTGGTTGGATCCCACGTTTTTGTTAATATACCTTTGTATAAAGCTAATAAGTATATCTATTAGACAAGCACATACTATACATACTTTGCATGTGCAATATTTAAACATGTAGACTAGAGAGAGACTTTGAGTTGTACTATTTATTAGAGTCATAATAATTATAAATTGTAAATAGAGAAATCTGTACAAAAGTCGAAGGATTAAGCATTGATGCAATAAAACTGTGTTTTTTAAATGTGCTGTATGTTTTATTTCATCATCTATACTGGATTTGCAGGAGAGTCACCACACACCAAATACTTCACTTCAAAGTTAAAATGAATATTTACACTTGAATGAAGTTAATGATTGAGAAACAAGTATGTCTCATGTAAATCACTACTTTAGGCTTTCATGGTGTAAAATTATGGTATTTGTTTCTTTGTCTCTATTATTTTACACCCTGGTGTAATAAAACATAAATGGAGCTGTTAAAAACCTAATCAGCACGGACCTAACCCCCCCTGTCATGGCTGAAGTAGACAGGAAAACTGATGTGAAGTCAGGAGGGTTTAAATCAACAGAAACAGGACAACATACAGCGGAGTGTAGCTATATGCATGAGGACATGTGCACAGGGAGGAGCTGAGGCAACATACTGAGGTCAGACTGAGGTGAGACATCAGCCTCTATCTATCAAACTGCTCAAAGTAAAAGTTCAGAGGCTTTCTTTTTACTTGTCCAATACATCCAACACTGTGTGTTTCTCTGTCTCATTGATTGTTGAGCTTCTTTCCTCTAACATGGACATGATATGACTGGAGCAGGTCACTTGCTGCCAGAGATGTTTCATGTTTGACTTATAGCATAAACATTAAGTGTAGAAATTAAAAACTGGTTGTTGTTGTTTTTTTTTTTCAAAGAAGCATAACCGATTATTACATGTCAGTTAATGTGTGTCCTTCTACATTGCCTGTTTCTCTGTAAATTGGAGTGAGTCCTTGAATACTGTGTCTTATTCCTCAGAAGTTATTTCACACCTTACATTCCTCTTTGATAAATACAGTTGCTCTATATAGCTTACATAGTTCTCTGTGTTGTGGAGAGCTACATTACAAAAGCATCATCTAGGGGGAGAGATGATGTGTGGTTGAAGAGGCAGAGGTGTTATCATGAAAGCACTGACAGATCAATGATGGAAGAAACGCTGCTGTAGGCCAAAGACGGACTGTGTGGCACTCAGTGCTGTCTGGCTGGAGGTTCGATCCAGGAATTTAGAGATGTGGCTGTCGATGCGTGTCAGTGGACATGTCCTTGAACAAAATGTGCACAGCTTGTCTGCAGGTACAGTGAGTTAGTCTGGGCAAGAGCGTGAGTGAGTTCTGAGATATGAAGCCTTCGTTTTGTTTCCTTCCCCACCAGTCAAATATATTTTCTGCTTGTGCCCACATTAAGACCACAAGAGGGTAGCATTAAGCATAGATATGATGCAGTTAAAGGCACTAAAACAACACACTTTAAAATCAGGTATGTGTTGACAGACCAGTAGATAATATAAGTCTTATTTCATAAACCATTCCCTTCAGTGAAAATAATTTTGACAACAGTTTTCTCTTGACTTTTTTCTTATATTGCAATATCATATCTGGGTAGTGGAGCTGCAGTGAGTCAAATGGCAACAATTTCAGTAACAGCTGAAGTTGTGCTGTAACCATGGGTGACATTTTCTGTCCAGTGATAATCACGTCTCTATCTGCATAATTGCAACTCTTTATCTAGAGACTATACAAGCGGAGAAGCTGCAGAGACGCTGACCTGTGGTCAGATGACTAAACATGGTGCCATGTGTTGCAAATGATGACAAGACTGTACTTAAAAAGGCAGATTTCTCTGATCTGTGATGAAACCTTCTGTTGATAGATCATGGGATTTTCAATAATTTCATTCACACACTAACACGGGAAGTAACATGTTTAACAGATGCAAAGATCTCCGTCATGATGTTTATCATCAACATCACACCTGAGTATTGTAGCATCATGCATCATAGTTTTTTTAAACTTCATTGGATCAGACTGGCCTTCGTGTTATTTACAGTAAGCACTGACTGACATTTAAGCAGGATTTTAACCACCATATATAAATCCTGTTTCATAGCAGGCAGTGATGAGCAGGCCTGCTGTTGCCGAGTGTGATCAGCATTCAGCGTTGTGTTAGCATGCAGGCTCTGTCCTCCAGAGCCACACCACTCTTCTAGAAACAGGCCCTTGTGCTCCCAGCAGGCTCCTCCTGTTTCATTTACATCTTAAGCATTTAGCTGATGCTTCATCCAGAGCAGTTTAGTTAAAGTAAGCAGCAGGAGTTCAACGTCTGGTTCAAGGACACTTCACACAGGACATGGCTGCTGCACAACTAAGCCATAACTTTCCATTTATGGGGTAGTATTTTAAGGTCGGGCCAACTGGCTGCCTCAGGCAAAAGCTGTGTAATGTTTTGATGTACCACTTTTAAAAGGATGTGATTAAACTATATGTAATCCAATGTAGGACAAGCACAGTAGCACAGAAGCTCTTTTCCAGTGTAAAGCTTACAGAAAACAGAAATTAAGTAGTTTCTCGTTTACCAAAAAGAAAATAAATGTTAATAAATATACAACAAAAAATGCCAATATAAGAACTTCTTAAGACATAAAATAGCCTATGTCAATGAATAAATTCATCAAGATTGGAAAATCTGCAAATCTGTCCCCAGAAACAGTAAACATGCAGAAACCAGGAAACCAGTTGTTTATTGGAAGACAATCTCAGGAGCAAAAACCCAACTGAAAACATTTAATTGATCCAATATGACATCATATACATCTCAATATGTTAACATTTCTGGCCTTAGAGGCCTCCGGCTTTTCCACAATCTATACACTTGTGCATTTTTCGATTCCTGACTCATTCCTCCTCTCACAGTCTGCAGCTTCTTCTTCTGCATCAGAAAAGTGCTCCGTTAGTTTTGGCTGTCTGCAGTAATTATGGCACTCAGCAAGTAACAGAATGAATCGACTAAGCTCAACTCAACTTTGTCCCCATGTGTATACAGTACTTACAATCATGCTACAACATGTACTGCATTTGCTGGTACAAAATGCTTTAAGTAAAAATGACAGTAAAAGACAAATGCATAAACGACATATAAAACCATGGCTTTCCCTGGTAGCCCTCCACTATGTGGATTTTGAGGTGAAACTGCTGAAAGATAGGCCCCGATACACCAAGTAATATTCATTATTTATGTTTAGTTTTTTTTTCTTCAAATCATAAATATTTACAGAGTCTAGATTCTTGTAAGAAGAAAATAAAAAAACACTTTTTGGGCATTAATATTTAATAGTGATAAACTGATGCCTGTCATAAGTTCTTAAATTTCATTTTAAGCTAAAAAGTTGAACCACTGATGAAGCCTAACACAACCTAACAATGTATTCTGGTCATTGCATGATTACTGAAAATATCATTCCAGGTGTTTTATTTTTTTTTACATCTTGAAAGACATAATATTGTAACTTGATGTAATCAGAGACATTTTGATGATGAAGACAAACGCCATTTTTTTTACCCCCCACATAAGACAGAACACATTTGTGGCACATACAAGAGTTAAAGCAATGTCACACTGAAAGTTTGTCAAATCTGGCTGGAGAGAGAAAGTCCTCATGCAAAACTTGCATCATTTTGAGAGTCCAGTTTGTTAAAAAAAACAAAAAACTTTTTTCAAAATCTTGTACACTGAGATGCTCACAGATCACATCTGTTTTTAAACCTTCGCCATTTTTCTCTTGAGAAGACAAGGAGTGTCTGCCTCATCACTTGCGGCTCAGCCAAGCTGTATGTCAGGTGGCAGCTCTTGAAAATGGCCTTTGGTGTTATTGGTCCCAGTGAAATTGGCCAATCAGCTACTGCTTCATGGTGTTCTTGATGGTCCACCTCTGCCCAGAGCAGGGCTGCAGAACCAGCAGGTGGCCAAAATAAACGTTAGCTGGCATCACCTCCAGACAGCGTCCTGTGGCTTGATTAATGATGGAGTCATTCTGCAGGGCAGGGGGAGAAACAGTGTGCTGGTTTGAAGGGGTTTTACAGATGGCCTAAGTATCGCATGCAACAAGAGCCAGGCCCGATATGGACAGATGGCTCTCATGTACTCCTTACATGTTTATTATTGTGTTGAAATCATTGATAATGAACGCAAAACCTGTTGCTTCAAATGTGAAACCACATAATCTACCATGTTAATTTACTTCACTTTAAAACTGATCACCTGTGGTTATTACTCTGTGACTAACAGAAGCCCTGGGTGCTGTCTCACCTTCCACCAAGACAAAACATGTCGGCAATATTGAAGTTTTACCAAGTGTATAATGATATTTGCGATGCATGACCAGCGTTGACCAGCCGATCTCACTCACAGATCATCAGTATCAGTACTGGGGGCAAAAAAGCATGATCAGAGCATCCCTATTAATAACACTATTCCCATACTACCACTGCAGGAAATAACATCTGCTCCTACTTCCCATGCTGTGTGACACAGGACCCATGTGGCAGAAGGTTTGCTGTGCTATCTGTGTGAGCTCTTCTGAACAAGCACAGCTAAAAGCTTTGACCCCTAAGTTCCAGTAGTTCAAGGTCTTCCTGTGTTTAATTGTTGATCTTATCAAAACACATAGTTTTAAGAATCAGAGACTGTCTCAGCATGGTTTTACTTCTCTCTGGAGCTCCAGTAACATTAGATCTGTGAGCCAGTCAGAGGAGAGGAGGCTCTGAGCCTTTCTTCTGAATGGCTATCGCAGTTTTCTCAGTGATGTAGTAAAAATATAGCAGAATAGGTAAATACTTAGAGAGATCAAATGCTGCAAAGGCTGAGGAATGGGCTTTGTAGCATGACTGAGAGCTGTGACTGCTTTGTTGTGACATCACAAAGTCAGAAGTCCTTACAGCTCATTAAAAGGCTCAGTTTCTGAATACACACTGTGCATTTTTCTGTGGACTGAGATTTTGATACTTTCACAGTATTGATTTTTCAACTTAGATCTGCTTTATCATCAAATAAGACATCTACCTTTATACTATATGGGACCTTTAAGTTTTTAAGGCCTTGTGTGGAACTGAAAGGAACAGCTCTACATTTCTTTAACACTCAAAGTCAACTGTCTTCTTTCTCCTCCTTACCTGGGAGAAATGCCACGTCTTCTGCTTGACATTGGTCACTTTGTCACAGTTGAGAAGCTGAGGAAAGCTGCTGATCTGATCGTCCACTACGCAGCGAGTGTCCTCCCCCGTGCTGCCCAGGGGGCCCACAAACAGCTGACCCTCTTTGGTGTAACGTCCTAACTGAGGCAAAACACAACACATACAACACTCTGAACCACATTACAAACATGGCAGGTTGTGCAGTGCTCTGATTTTCATTCTAAAAAAGGTCTTTACAAGCTAATATTGAGAGCATTTTGGTGAATGTGACTAAACAAGGCCTTAGCTGGGTGAATATTTGAACTCAGGTCCCTTTTCTCAGCCCATCTAATAAAAACACAACAATTTGTTTACATTCATTGCTCATTCTAAAAGGCAAAAAGGAGGTTGAGCAGCAATTTGTTGAAAATTGCATCTCATATTGACAACTTTCCATAGATTGTCCTCAGAATCTCTTTGTTTTGCAGGCTGTCTTATCAATTTAAACTCAAGTGTTGCTTAAACAAAGTCCCAGCCCACTGAGATCCGACAGATTAGCTGAATCCCATTGTTATTTATTTGAGAAACACAGGAAGTGACAAAATAAAACTTAAGGGCAACATAACAAAATTTGTATGTAAATGGCAATACAGAGTCTGCTTGTGTATTTCTGCTTGTGAGGTTTCCACATACTAAGGTACTGGTCAGTAGTTCACAATCTAATGTACTAACAGCAGCTGTGAAAGGCAACATTATGCCTTACAGCATACAGCTTGTTGGATATTCAGTAAAGCTAAATTGATGATTTTTGTTTACATTGAATGACTATAGCTGTAGAGAGACTTTGACAGCATGCTTAACTCATCAAGCAAATCTTCAGAAATGCATCACCTGAAATTCTTAACAAAGTAGAAATTTGAAAGTTTGATGAGTCTCCCATGTAGACATTACAGAAATGTTAAAATGCATGTAAATTATTTAGTGAAAAACAGTTGTGCAGATAAGAGTGTCTGTTTTGTCAGATGCAAAAGTAAATACCCCTAAAATACATTTACTTTTGCAGATGAGGTGATATTTTGCACTACTCACAACTAGATTTAAAGTTATTTATACTTTTTTAAATGTTAGCGTTTCACCACTTGAGTCTAGACCTAATATAAATAATATAATAAAGTAATTTGTATCGTATCATATCGTAGAGCTGCCTGCATTGAAGCACAAGTTACGAGCTAAACCAAGATGCCCTCAAGGCCAAAGAGCTGAGGAGCTGACATCAGCTGACTCAGGACTTCAGCCAAAAAGTGCAAGATGATAAAATTTTGATCCTGACAACAGAACTAGCACCTAAGTGGGTTTCAGCTGATCCCGTGAGAGAAGCATGGCTGTAAATCATGTCACTGGTGAAACCCATTAATGAGGTGTTTGTGTTTTCAAGAAGAAAGAAGGAGAGGGCAGAGATGCACACTGTGTTGTACCTGAGGACCCCATCCATGGCACGGATGCAGGGTGGCCGTGTGGTTCTCCTTCATGCCCTGATCCATACACAGATGGCTCGCCTTGGAGTTACGGATCTGTAATTAATAAGCATCAGTCAGCTGCTCTCACTTTCACTTGGTAAAATGTCTTAATATTCCCCCCCAAAAGTGGCCATCATCAGCCCACCAGCATGAATGTGTGTGTATCACTATTTGCACCAAATGCAGATTAGGAATCTTTTTTTTAGAAATGTCAGAAACAAACACACATCTCAGTAGGTGAAGGGGGATACACAAAAGTGCTTGGTAGCTGTTTTTTTGTTTTTGTGTTGAGATATGTTTCATGAGCCCCTCAGGGTTTATTTTTCTCATCCATCTCTCACTCATGTGTTTTCACATGTGTAAATGCACCAGAGCTCGGATTTCTCTTTCCGGCCTCGTATTCCTTCATGTCAGTTTGGCTTCTGACTCACCTCCCCGTAGAACAGTGTGTTGTTGTACCTCCTCATCTCTGGGTAAACATTGTCGAGATACCAGTCGAAGCTCTTGCACTGGAGACTCTTCCGCAGGGCAACTCTCTGAGAGATGTCTCCATAGTCAATACCATGGTTCTAGATGAGCACAACAAGTCATTAAGGGCATATTTAGCCTTTTTTTCACATTTTTTCTTCAAATAACAATCCAGAAACTGTTGACACAAATGCCCTGATTAACCCACTACTGAGTCAACCAAAGGCTTGTACATTCGTTGTTAAAATAGTGGCAATAAAAATGCTGTGGGTTATTCTATACACATATTAATAACAATGTCAGTGGTACATGCAATGCCCTCAGCATAACAACATTACATTTGTAGGATCTGTTTCCCCCTCTCACCTCCATGGGGATGTTCCAGGCCAGGTAGACATTGGATTTGTACTCATCCATCCAGACCTCAGCCACACGCAGAGCGTTACGCCGTGTGTGGAAAGCTATGTTACTGTGGTAGGGTTTCTTCATCCGTGCAATGTGAGCCACCCTGGAACAAGGCAGCACCTCCATACTGCCCCCACACAGCCACACCTGCAGGCAGATGTTTTGACAGAATAGAAGACTTAAATTCAAGCTGCATTCTGTGCTTTTGTCTAAATTAAAAAGACAAAAGCAGATTAATCTTCATTAATTGTTTTCTGGACTCTAATATTCACTCTTGTTGGTCTGGTTTGATCTCTCCACCAACTCTTAAGCAAAATGTCTGACTCTTTCGATCTTTAACCATATAGCCATTTTCTCTGTCTGTCATTTTTCAGTGTGCAGGCTCTGTACCATCAGAAACTGGTATCATAAACCAAGACACAGGAGCTAATTATCACCGAGCTGCAGCACTGTTGTACATCAGACATTAATCAGGTTTAACAGAGTAGACTATCCACTCATACCTTGTGAGGACCAAACCATACAGACACAACATATAATCAACTGTGTGCAGGTTCAGTGTGAGATTTTCTGGAGATCCATTCATTTGGAGCAACAAAAGACCAGAATGTTGTTGTTATATCTTGTGGAACAACAACAACCTCTCCAGTCTCTCCAAATGTTCACTTCCTTCTTACTCTCTGTGACCTATTTATCTCCATTGCCCTGCTGTAAGCTGCACACACAGGCCTGGTCCTCCAGGACTCTTAATGGGGTCTCATTTATCAGCAGTGCCAGCTGTGGTGGCCACTGCTCCACTTAAACCTACAGGGGCAAAGAGGGAGCAGAAGGGAGAAGAAAACTGGGTGACACACAAACCCTGATGCCCAGTTCAATGTTTTCCCCTCCATAGACGTCCATGCCCGAGTCGAGAAGCCCGAGCTCACCAAAGTATTCGCGGTTGGCCACAAAGGAGCAGCCAATCATGGCGGGAGTCCTGCAATGAGGAAAACATCACAATCTGAACTGTGACACAGTGAGCGTCTGCACAGGCACGTGTGATGACTGTTGCTTGGTAAATATAAATTACAACTGTTGACTTTTTTGTTCAGTGTGTGATTCTGAATGATTCAGTGCATATTAAGGTGTCACTTTTTTTATTTTCATTTCAGTTTTTCAAGAAAAACATTGTCATTTGTCAGTGTTTATTTTACATTTCAAAAAAATTGATGGAAATCAGATTTAACAACAAATCATAAAAATCCAATCTGCTGCACAAACATTGTCCTTTGAGCGTTTATTTTTTATAACCACTTTGAGGAAGTCTGTTACTCCATCAGTGGCTTACTACTGTTTTCCCTAAGAACTTTTGATGATGGGGGCAGAAACAAAAAAGGGTAAAGCAGTCTGCTCCATCAAAACATTCCCAGTATTGTTTTATTCATTAAAAAAATGTTGTTGTTTTTTTAAAAAAAGGAGCCTGTGCATTTGTACGTTGACCAAACTGCATTGTCGAAGTGTGAAATCCTCATCTGTCCTTTTTAGCAAAGTAATATAAGACCTAGTTCCTTTGTTGCTTGATGTATGTGTGTATTTTTACAGGTGAGGTTGGCTTGCCTGATGGGAGCGGACATGTCTCCCTCGTCCCACCACTGTTTGGGCGGGTTGATGTACATGCACCACAGTTCCCAGTTGTAGCCATGGCCTGAGTTCTCATAACGCTCCACCTCAAACGTGTCGTGCTTGATGTTGTCGATAGAAGGCAAAATAATCCTCTTGTGGTCCTCTTTTATTCTGGCCAGAACCGGCTCAGCCCTGACAAAAGATAGACATGTACACACTTTAGAGACACACACTAAAAACATAAACAGCTCCTTTTAAGATCACTCACTTCAGTCAGTTACACAATCCCTCAAGTTGTACCAACTTTATTACTAATTCTATTTGATTCGGCTCAGCGTAGCTCTGGAGGGCATGTGTCTATTTATGCTGAGTGAACTGGGTTGTGTACATACTCTTAAGTACACACTGAGCTGGAGAATGAATAGTGGGTCTACAAAAAGGTGTCAGCGGGGTGTGGTGAAATATTGGAAACATTCAAGTGTTTGATCACTCAGCTGATCCAGGTTTATCGTTTAAATCGCTCCTCAGATGTAATTTTGTGAACAGACTTCCCAGCATTTGTTATTAAAACATTGTTGTTATTAAACAACGTATGTGGTAGGTCCTCCGCCATCTTTAATCCTGATTCTACAGGCTCTAGCCTTCTCCTTGTCTTCTTATCTTAAACTTCTCAGGTGTGAAATTGCTTTTTGTGTGTTCATGTTCTGGTGCCGCTGCTCTCCTTTGTCTTTTCATTCAATGAATCTGTAAAGACCCTTTGCAAAGTGTCTTTTGAAAGTCATATGTAAAGTCTATTAATGTTATTGCTGTTGTTGTGATTTGTAATCATGTGTTACACCATTAAAACTGAAAAAGATGTTTTCAGAGGATCTGTTTTTCCCAGGCAGAACATGTTTCAATAATTATCACATCCAGATTCCAGACTTACTCACCAGGATGGTGTGAACTCCACGTGGGCGTCAAAAAATCCCGTCACTTCGCCAGTGGCCACCTTCCAGCCCTCAATTCTGGCTCGGATCAGCCCCTCTCTCTTCTGATTCCTGACAATCTTCACCAGACCGGGGTAGCGTTTGTTAACGTATTCCTCCAGCGGGCCCTTCAGCTGCTCTGCATGCCGTAAAAATGAAAGAATACTGAGCAAACAAAACGACAAGAGTAAAGATGGTTAGAGAGAATGTCCTTAAATCTGAGATCACAGCATCATCCTTCCTGCTGACAACTAAAGAATGGGATAAAAGAAAAGCTCATGTTTCTACAGTTTCTGCCTGTCACATTCAGACTAAGGATTAGAAACAGTCAATGAAACCTGAAGACAGCGTCGCCACTTCATTCATTTATTCAAACTCATTTCACAAAAGCAATTCATGTCTTTGGAAATCTGCACCCCACTTTACTCTCTGACAGGCCTGAACTCCAACGTTATGTATATCACTCCAAACAACTTGCTCAAGAGGATGAGTTAATTATACTCCATTACAAAAAAAATGTTGCACACACTTGCAGCCTGGCCTGCAGAAGTTTAAAATAATGAATTCACTTCCTTTCCCTACAGAAACAAGCTCATCAACGTCATGTGGATGCACACTGCTGTCCCTCTGGGTCCCTGAATGACGTGTTTCTCACCCAAAGGAGCCATTTAGCCCAGAACACCTCAGCGAGTTCCCCTCATTGTAAACTGAAGTTAAACTATAAAACTACTCTGGTTGTTCTTGCACAAGAACATACATCAGCTGACCACAGATTATGAACAATAGTGTCCCACAAACAGCATTTAAGCTCTGAACCCACTGTTCAGTAAGCAAATACTCACTGGGCTGTGTGTTGTTTCTGAGGTACTGAGAACAGGTGCACCACAGACTCTGGAAGCATTATACACAATCAGTTTAAGTAGCTAAATTGGTGCATTTGAAAAACTATGACCAAACAAAGAAAATAAAAACACATTCGAATTATGGTATTAGTTTCTTTTTGTAATTACCAATGAATAATACATGATCAATCAACACATGAATGTTTTTTGTAATTAGCCAATGACGTGAGTATAAGCACTAATCTCTACATGCCCCCACTGTGATGTACTGCTGTCGCTGCCATATGGCCCAGAACTGACACACTCATTAACAGCTACACAGAAAGTTCAACCACAAGCACACAGTGATGAGTTAGTACAAAAATAAATGACACATATACACACAGAGACACAGACAGACAGAGGACACAGTTGTGCTCTCTCTGTGCCCCATGGTGCTGTTTTGAGTTCTAACAGACTCCAAGCACACCAGAGGGAGTCTGTAGCTTCCTGAGTGCCAACGACTGCTCCACCTTTGATCTCTCAATCAACTCATCAGCCTTTTTCCCCCGGACTCAAACACTCACAACCCTTTTTCCTCCCTGCATCACAACACGCACAAATTTAACAAAAACACATCTCTCATGCTCTGTGCTTTCCATTTCTCTCTGTGTCTTTTTTTCTGTCTCATTCACACACTCACACACACACACACACACACAAACCCTTGATAACAAATTACCCATACTTTGTCCTCGTTCTCTCTCTTTTACACACACGCACACACACACACCACGTTATTCACACACACACTCGGCTGTGCACAATGCGAGGTCATGGAGCTGGGTCTCTCACGCGGGCACTGAGAGTGGTGAGTGTTATTTGTTTGCTGCTTCCTCCTCCTCTGCGCCACTGCAATCTCTTGCCCTCTGTGATGGATAGTTGGCTTTCAGCCAAGCAGCCTTGTCAAGTCAGAGACACTGCTGGTTATATCTATGTTCCACAGGCACGTTTTAAAAGAGAAAACAATCTTCAAAGTTTTTGTGTTTGTCAGCAAATCCAATGAAAACAACAACAATTAAATGACTATACTTAATAACAGCTCACACAGAAATGTAACGTATGACATGCATGTCCCCATAGTGATGATGTCATTTCACGTACAAAGGGTTACAGTCACATATGTACATTCTCTGGATGTGTGAAAATATTTATAACATATTAAATACCCTGTAAAATATATTATATATTATTTCCACATATATGTTTTTATTTCATTTGCACACTGCACAGGGTGTCATGTTCCCTTCATTTTTATTACCAGCATAGTTCATTTTAGTTGAGTCCCATGTGCGCTGTTCAGCTCCAGAATTACACTGGAGGTAAAACTGAAACTAAGACCACCTGCCGCTGTCACTAATAATAATTCAATAATTCAATACTGAACTGAGAGCCCTGTCGGTACTTCGCAGGGCCACATACAGGCCAACCAAATCAGAGAGGTGTGGTGGTGAGTGGGCGGTACAACCCCAAATCAGTGACAGGGTAATGTCCACAGTTCCCAGGTGTCTGGGATTAATCCTGAACAGGACTGCCACTGAGCCAATTGGGAAATTATCAGCCTTCTTTCACCCTGCAGGATCAACACAAGCGAGTGGAGCATGAGGGGAGAACAGCAAAGACTGGACAGCAAGGTCAATGGCAGAACCTACTTTCTCTCTCTCTCTCTAATCAGGAGAGTCCTGGCAGAGCCCCCTGATAGGCCCGGACGCCCTGTGGAAGATTTAAGTTGCTTTTTTGCCCCCCCTGATATTTTCTTTCTTTCTTTTTTAATGAAAGCACGTATTTATCGCATGATTATAAAGATTTATGTCCTAAGTGGAGACAAGTGGGCTTGGGCTAAGTGGAAGAGAGAGAGTACTGAAATCAGAACATGCTGAGTGACAGACTCACACATTGTTGGTTTTGGTCTTTTCATGGGATTTGTTGACAATAAGAGAAAAAGGATAATAACAGGCTTTATCCTTTAAATCCTCCATTGCATCTCTCTCCTCCTGTTTCCTTGGTATTTTTCTTTGCTTTCTGTTCTATTAGATCGCTCCCTGTCTTTCTTTTTCAGAGATCCATCGCTGTGCACTCTCTCTCTCCCTCTCCCCTGTCTGTCTGACCTTATTTATCTTAAAGCCTCTCTGTCTTTCATTCATTCCCTCTATTTTGCCACTTTCTCTAATAGCCTGGTTCTGTCTTTCAGCCTCAGATGTATCTTCATGTTCAAGTTTCTCTCTTCATCCTCCTCTCTCTTTTTCACTTTGCTTTTTTTTCAAACCCTTTGGCCCTCTCCAGCCCTTTCCCCATCTTTCTTTATTCCAGTTTCATCCCCTCTTTTTCAAATTTCACCCCAACACAAACATCTCTTGCTTTTTATTCCTCGCCTTTCTGCTCTACGGTCTCTCATCTCCGTCCCTTCATCTCACACAGCCTGACTTGGCAGCCCTGTCCAATAAATAAGATGGGGACATCTCGCCTGTGGCATCCAATTGTGGCACTCCACCTCTATCTGCCTGTCTGCCCTGAGAAAATTCAGCACCTCATCAGTCACCTCAGTAAATGCTGCTCCTCAAAAGCAATGACCACGGCTTTTGTCAAGGAGACACTCGTCACTCTGTCAGGCCAATGTAGCACCTTTATGAGCCTGATACCTTTGTACTATTAGCAACACTTTGAATTTCACTTTCAAGACTTTGGGGGTCAGGGTAAATTATGGCTGTCTTCAGCTGAGGGGAGTGATGCTGAATTCCTGAGGAAGGAGTACGGCTATAACGCCTACCTTACTGACAGAATCTCTCAAAATTTCTCTTTAAGACTGATTCATAACAACTTCATAAAACATATTTTCCCATGTACCCCTGGTGGTATCTAATCATGTATGGTTTCCAGATGAGATCTGTCAATGAGATTTCTGGCTCCATCCAGTACAATGGAGATCGAGTTTTGTCTCTATGGTGCTGACAGTGATCTGAAGGACATGCTCCCTTTAGTCTTGGGAATGCACAGCTCACAGCATTATTATGTTCATCAAGTGTGAATAGAAGCTTTGCATTGTGTTTGGGGTGTTTAATATGTTTTTATGCTACTCTTTGTATATTTGCATATCATATTCATAATATGCATAAGAGTTCAATGAGGTACTGATAACATATCTACAGAAGTCTATATGATTATGATTTTTATATTCTATATGATTTTTTTTCTCTAAAGACATGACCAGAGAGATATCATGTTCATATCTGTCTGTTAAGTATCAGACATAACTTCCAGGAGTCAGCGCTGGTTATTTTGCAACTATTCAGTGTCAGTAAATATTAGGACACAGAGAAATACTGGATTGATGCTTTTACACTTCATTGTTGGTACTTTGCGTGTGCAGTATGAAGTATGAGAATAGACTAAGACAAGAGTCAGGTATGGCCTGATTACACAACCGTGTGACAGATGCAACACAGTCAGAGAAGGATAGATGGTCATCAAATATGGCACCCAGGTTTTGTTCGACCTTGGTTGGACTGAGACGTTAAGAGGTGATTTTGATATTGATATCATTACGGAGAGACTGGTCAAGACTTGGACTATGCATTCAGTCACCGAGAAGATTATTTGAAAGCGTCATGGTCTCAGTCAAGGCTCCAGGTCCCCCCTCTGCTGTGTTGCCTGTCTTTCCCCCTCTCTCTCTCCCTTCTCTCCCTGTCCTTACATGTCTCTGGCCGTGGTATTCCCTTCAGCTCCACTGCGCTACTCCTCCTCCTCCTGACTGCTCCACCTGCGCTCCACCATCAGCTTACAGCACTTCAAATACAGTTTAACTTCAAATTAGTACTTGTTTGCTTTCTTGTGTTTTTGACTAGAGTCCAATTATAATCTGCCTTTGCCTCAGGATCACTTCCTCTGTGTCTGCCTTTCTATATGTTTTATAAACTGTTACGATCCCACTAAATATAATAAAATACATTTCATTGCACAGGACACCTCTGGTTTTTCTGTGATTACAAAAATAACAAATCTAAGATGAATTAATCATTTTCATTATTTGATTGTTAGTACAGACATTTTTACTTTAATGTTGATATATCTAATAAAAATCTTGTCACTGTAAAACATTACAGTGACATCACAGTTTTGGTTGCTTTACTTTAGTTTTCTCCATCATTATAGTGGGAGTTCAGGCCATGTATCTAAGCCAGAGGCATGCTGGGAGCATTTTCATACACTTGCTGTTCTGCTCTCATTCTGTTGTCATTTGGGCTCTTTGGGATAGAACTATATTTCACTTGTGATATAACAAGTCAGATATAACAAACATTTAATCTCTACTGACCGTCATCGCTGTTGTCATCCACCAAGATGATCTCTTTAAGCAAGTGTGCCGGCGTATGATTGACAGCTGAGTGGACAGAGCGCAGGATCACGGACAGAGCCTCGTTGACAAAGATGAAGATGAGGGAGATCTGGGGGAGGTCCCTCGGGTAGCTGACCTTTCTGCATCTGCAGAGAAACATGCAACCACAACACAGCATCGCTAAAATAAAAACCTTTTGATGTGTACCTGTGAAGCCCGCTGGGGTTTTGCATGCTTCACTTGTTCACCATCATCACAGTAAAAGACCAAAGTGCCTCTGTGGAGCTGCTGACATCTTGTTTGATGAGGCTGAAAGGCCACAACCTCGTGCTGCTTCCTGTTCAACTATAATCACATGGATTGTTTTTCCCCCTAAATTGGCCTTTTCACAGAGTCTGCCGCAGATAGGAGGCCTATTTTTACTCCGGGTTTGTTTAAACAGCCCTGATGAAGAGGAAAGAGGCAGGCTTCATAAGAGTAGGAGACGCCTTACTTTACTTACTTTACTTAAATCCTTTTTAAATTTTCTTTTTAATCTTACTTCCATGGAAAATGAAATATTAATTATTGAAAATACTATGAATAATCAAAATTTTCATGAAAATGCATGAGGTCATATGATGCTGTTTTAGTCTTTATGCAAGAAAACAAATGCCAACATAGCTGTTCATGGATTAAACATGACAAACAGTGATGATTGCCTCCAAATTAAGTTTTTAAATTCAATTGAAGTAATTTGATATGAAACCCTGAGGTTTAAGAAACCCAACTTCTCACCTGACTTCTCTGTTTAACATCATGCTGATCATCTGTGTGTTACAAATATATTTCAAACAGACATTTGCATTTTTCATCAGGCAAAAGAAGATTCAGTTGCAGTGAATGGCGCCGTGATTGAAGAACCAGCAACTGTCCCACAGTGTGAATATTTTTTTTGTATATAAAATTTCTCAAGGATTCTGCAGAGACCAGCAGCTGCCTATTTCAGTGAAATGTGGAATATATGTACATAATGTGCAAGGCAAGAGGTGCCATAGCAATTATGGTAATAGCAAGAACAGGAGGAGGCAAATCAGGGCAACCAGTGACAGCAGTAGCATGAAGAAGAGAACAGCATGAATGATCCCAAGATGTGGGAGTGTGAACTTGTCACAGCGCAAGTCACACCCTCATTGACTAATTTGAAGAGTCGGGTCATCAGCCAAAGCCTGTTGTTGCATGTATGCACTCCAGTTTGTTGTTATTAATCAGTTAATATTTCTACAAAGACCTTAAGCAAATTTAGAGTACACCCTAAAAACAACAGTGTTTCTTCTTTGTAGTTGAGGTTTAACATTTGATCTTTGTGTCTCTTCGTCTCTGTCTCTCGCTCTCCCTTTCTCTCATTTCATCATCACCTCCGGCTCTGCAGTGTAAAGGGACCTTCAGCCAAACATAGCAGACTCCTCAGACTCCAGTTTATACGCTACTGCTGCTGAGCCTGAGGATATCACACCCCAACACGCTTCACACGCCACTTTGATCCCAGTAACATAAAAGACCCCCCGAGTGACAAATGAGAGCAGTGGATTCTGATCCCTCCATCCCACCACCCCCAAAACACACACACGCACAAACACACACAGCTGGTGGCAGCCATGGGTCGAGGAGTTTCTTGTAATCACTGATTGTCAAATAGAGGGGCAGTTACATGCTTAACCAGCAAACTGGGACAGAGACAGGCTCTTTAAAGGAGCATTTATGGAGCAATATGCATGAAGATACACAACACACTGCACAGAGCTGTCTGGAGGAGCAGGAGTGTATTTGTGTGTGTGTGTGTGTGTGTGGTTGTGCAGTTTCTGAGAGAATCCAGCCCT
>OMNW01015604.1:0-12182 GCA_900303245.1 Selene dorsalis
CAAATAAATAAAGATCGCCCATGGCACTAAGTGTGTCCATGATTGGTGTTACTAATAAGAAGAGATGTAAGATGAGGCTGTCTCACAAAGTGGTGCGATAGTTGCACAATATGTACAAACATAAGCAACTAGTTCGGGAATTGTTTTTTGCCTCAAGCTGAGATAGCCACTAAAACAAATTGAAATCATTCTTTCACTTTCTTGTCACGTGAGATTTCCCGGGAGAAAGACTGAGTTAAATGATGTCGATCAAGTGCCATTCAAAAAAAAAAAAAAAAAATTATAATCAAGGGCTCTTTGTTTCTAAAAAAAAATGTGATCACCCTCCATTTAAAATGAAATTAATTAAAAGTTAACGGTTCAGAGTGCAGGAAAGACAACGGTATTGTAAAGCAGTAAATGCATCCCTGATGAGGAAGCTTTGTTTTGCATCAAGGGCGTCTGCAGCCATCAGGTAACACAAACATTGTGATAGGCTTTACTTCATTTTGCAATTAGCTCATCTTCGAGTTTTGGCCTCCGTTAACTTCCTCCACCATCCTCTGGGAGATGTAGTCTTCGGGTCAGCAACACAATAAAGATATTTTCCTTCCTCAGTCGGTCCTAGTGAGACTTCCCTGAGTTTGACCTTGCTCCTTTTGAACCTCCTCTCTGTATAAATATGCAAAAAACAGATCATCTATCAAAAAATTGCTTTGGAAAACTAGCTTTACATTGAGAGTGTCCCTCTTCTGTCTTAGCCTGACTTCATCTTGGTTTTTTTTGTAATTAGGCCATGATTGGATTAAGAGAGGAAATGCTGGGGACGGGGAGAGACTGTTTCTCTGCTGAATATAATCCACTTTTAGACCAAATGTTTCTGCAGCGTCTCTGATTGTTGGAATTTACTCAGCATTAAAAGTGCTCGGCTGATGGCAGCTGACAGGGAAAAATAAATATTTTTCCATGTTGTTTTTCTTTTGTTGAATCCTCAGTGAAGTAATTACACTCGTAACCATACATATAATGTATATATATTTAATTATTATACATGACACTACAAACCCCAGCACTCACATCTCAAAGTCAAGAGACAAAAACAAAGTGGATTTTCTATTTATTCATTTTTTTGGACTAACAGCTTAACTAAGTGTTCAAACACAGTACAGATGTTTCAGTGTTTCACTGGGTGTGGTAACCAATTAATACATGTGCTGATGCAGCTTCATCACAGCAATTAGTATTGTTGTTTTTCTTTTTATAAGCACACTTAAAAACAACTCTTCCTGGACAGAGAAAAAAAAAAAAAATCGACATGAAAACCTGCTCCAGAAACTTGATGACATGCACTTTATTTTTTTTCCCCCTCTCAGTTTTTATAAAATTCTCGGGTTGCTGTGAAAAGAGGGAGGCAGACGTGAGAGAAGGGAGGGAAACAATCTGAAGATGAAGGTTTATCCCTGTGTTTCAAAGAGACTATCTCTCCATGTTGGAGACAATCTGACTGATCTCTCAGAACAAAGGCGGTATGAAAATAACTATGCTTCTGGCGCTGCGCTCTAACTTATTTTAAGAAATCAGCAGAACACAGAGGCCGGTGTAAGTCCACGGCACGATGCAATTATAGCCTATATCAAAACAGAATCTGGGGTCAGATCTTTTGCAGCTTGCTGTTTGATTGTTTTCCTTATTGCATTATTGCACAGCCAGGATAACACTGACACTGACTGGTGAAATGGCCCCCCTGTCAAAACCCATTCACTCACTGCAAATTAATTCCCGTCTCTTCCCTCTTGCAGCTGAATGGAAGTTTGAAGCCGAAATAATGCGCTTTATCATTTCGACTGCTCTCTTCGTAGAAAGGGAGGTCATTCGTATGAAAATGAATAACCAAGCAGATTGTCTGATTTAACTCGCTCCTGTGGGGATGCAGATCGCCTGAACAAATGCAGTGCTGTACAAGCTGACTTAATTGGGAATAATGAGGAAATGCCCAGGTTTTTATGCATTCAGGGAAACGTATCATTACTGTGGAGGAGCTACATGTGATAAGATGTATAAATATATATATATGTATACAGTAAATAAAAACTGCACTGTGACCAAATTACCTCTAAATAAGATCTGATTTATGTGGTGCTGCAAAAACAATTTTCTGTGCAGCTTCCCACAATATTCAAAAGTAAATTTCGTGTCTTCTGTGCCCGCAGCGAACAGGTTAGTTTAACATACAAATGCAACCTTAATGGAAAAATAACTAATCCCCGGACTCCTTCCTCTACAAGTAGTATATATGTGTCTATAATACAAATGCACTGTGACAGTCATGTAGTTTAGGTCTAACATTACATTTAGCTCTTTGTGTGCCCAGTTTCCTGGATCTGCTTCCTCTAGTTTTTGTGCAGTTTATGAGTTCCTACATTTCCCAGAATCCCCATTTGGTAGCCCCCAAGAAGAGGCGTGAAATAGTTGATCTTAGATATGGGTTTTATGTGTGAGTGGAGAGAGAGCGAGCAATGGTGATAAGAAAGTAGCAGCAAGAGAGTTTTTCACCGCTCGCGCTCAGAGTGTATCATGTCTTGTGGCTGTATTGAATCGCGGTCAAGTGAGGCCATCGGTGAAGAAGTGGGTGGGTTATATTTTATGATTGTGAAATGCCAGAGCAAAGTGGTGACTCAAAGTCTAAGAGGTTTTCTTTTTTTTTTATTTCTGAAGGGCAATTTTATAACGTACGAATGATAGTACCTGAGTAATGTCCTGCTGTCAGACTGACAGCTCGATCCAAAACACTTTGGCCTCCGCTGAAGATGGTAAACATTTGTGGTTATCTGCAGCGTTTAAGTTTAAAACACGGCAGCAGAATCTTCACCGCTGACGCTAACGGAGCAAAAAACCTGGAGCTAATTAAAAATAATGAGCTGTGGTGGCTTCTCCAGCTATAGGGTATAAGACAACTGATATCACACACCTCGGTGGCGTTATTTCATACGGTGTCTCGTTGTGATCCGACCAGCTCTATACGTTCACTTAGAGACTGTACGAAATTCCATGGAAACAGGGTTCGATATCATCGTGCAGGGAGTTTAAACGAAACCCCGTCTCCTCACAGCAGCTGAAAGAAACCGGTATCACCAAAGTTAGACTTTTGATCAATTTAATATGGAAACATTTTTTGATGAAAGCATCAGCTAAGTCACAATGTACAATGTGCTTACAGTGAATTTAACTTCAGGCGCTGTTTCAACTTTTTTTTTTCTATGTTTTGAGAACTCAGTGATAATTAGCTGCTTGATTGCTTCGTTGGAAACTGGGCAGATGCTTTCGAAAAACACTTTGTGACAGATAATTAAATCTGTCCATGCTAGATGTAAACACTCTTTCTGTCTTTTTTAAGGACAATATGCACATAACAAATTATCCAACGAATACCAAAACTTCCATGTTGTTCCTCCCTCCTAAGATGCTGATTGCTTCAAACTGCGGTTGTTTGGCCACGAGCCAATAGCTTGAAGCCAAGATGGATTCTTGCTAGTGAGAAATCCAGCTGCTGTGCAAAGTTCTGGTTAAATAAAAAAAAGACACAGTCAAGTCAAAGTGAAGAAGCCAACAATGACATCAGACAAGATACATTCACTTTATTCATAGTTTAAATCATATCATTACATAATAGTCTGATCACAGTTATTTGAGCTGACTGCAGTTATTTGGCGTAATTGCTGAAATAGTTTCAGCTGGATGAAACTTCAGCTGGATGAAACTAACAGAAATGTCATATTTCCGTCCCCATTTTCTCCTCGTTTTCCACAGTTTGAGGTTTGAATGGTCCTCTTTTTTAATGACATCATCACATTGCATCCCTTTCTTCTTCTGTGTTTTGTTGACACATGACTGGAGCATCACAAACTGTTCATCTCAAGGTGTTTAATATCTAATATTCAACAGCTGCATTTTGATGAGCGTCTATTGACATTAGCATCATGGATTTCGTTGCAAAGCCTTAAGGCAAACAGAAACACAGTTTTTATTTATATGCTCCGATGTTTGTGTATTATTGAACTATGTTTAGGCTTATACTATAATACTGGCATAAAATGATCAGAAAAAGACAATTGAATCGTTAATTGTAATTATTTGTATGACAGTTAATCGTCAGCTAAAATTTCATGATTGTGACAGTCCTAGCGAGTTGTTAAAGTTTAAATCTGGCCTAAAAGCATTTTGCTGTTGTTGTTAGTGCTCTACAGTTACTTAGTACTGTTACTGAATAATGACGTCCACTCTTTTTGAAAGTATACATTGAATAATAACATGAATTTCAATGTCTTACATTTCAAATGAGTCCATAAAAAAACAAACAACAAAAAACCTGTTACATGAACAGCACATTAGCGTAAATCAAGGTGGAGAAGTTGTTGACAGGTTGTTTGAGGCAGGAGTCATCCTTCATCCCGCTGCAGTCTCCAGAGCGCAGCACAGCACCTGCCAATTATACGCCTTATTTTCAGATGGTTGCTTTATCTTTGTTTTTCTGTGGCTCAGGCTGCATTATGCTGTGCCACACTCTGTCTGTTAGTTAAGCACAGATGCCTCTTTGGGTGATTGAGGTACAGAATTAAGGGTAATCAAAGGACGCTTTATTACACTGCAGAGCCAAGGCCACTGCTTATTTTTATTTACTCTATACACCAGATGCTGTACTTTTTTCTGACAAAGTGAAAATTCACCGCACCACCACTGTATATTTCTTAATACCTTTTACAATGGCTACATGGAGATACCGAGATTCACTTTGAAGTGTTTATTAACTCTGTACTCTGGTCTGACTCTCTAACGCTTATCTGATAAATCCTACTGCAGTTTGCAAGTTTTGTTCCTCCTGTTTCGTGTCGCGCTGGTCCTCGGGGCGTTTTTGTTTTTTAGTTCCACATTCGTCCTGGTTTTGGTCCCAGTATTGATTCTAGTGCACAGCGCGGTCCTGTAATTTAATAATTTTCTTAGAATATCCTACCATTTGACAAAACAACTTCTCAGAACACAAAGAGCCCACTGGAGTTTCTTTTTAGTGTAAAATAAGTAAAACCGTACTCCCGTTTCTTGTTATTTTTATTTCCTGCTGTATAAAGCAAATAAAGAAGTTGTCCTTGCGCTATGCTTGAATGTCGCATGACATCAACACAAATGGATGATTCAGGGATTTGAAGGAGTCGGATCGTGGGCGTCTCAAAGAAATGTTGCCATGTCATTCGTTGTCGCAGGCAACATTTGTTTAGCCATCATGACAATTTAGAGTTTGTCTTCTTACTCCCCCTTTTTTTTAAAGTTATCTCTAGAAATGACAGTCACAAGTAATGTATATGGAAGAAGGCGACTTTTTTTTTTTCTTCCATTAAGTTGTTCTTAACTTCTGTGGTTTTTGTCTGATGAATTCAAAATAAAAAATGCATATGAGTTGTGTTTTTGTAATGGAGATGATGCACGTGTTACAAAAAGCACAAACTGTTCCATGAGATACTGTCACAGATGGATGTAGACTGATCTCTCTTAGATGATGAACAATCCCATGTTAGAAATGTTACATGTTTTGAATACCAACAGAGTGTTACATTAAATTGCATTACGGCTTTGGCCTGTTTTTTTTTACCTCCTCCTCCTTCATTTATTGACTGGAATATATTTCAGCTTTATCTCCGCTATCAAGAATTCCTTTCAAATAATGGGACTAAGTGGAGCTGTCTTTGTAGTGATGTGATGAGAAGCACAGATCCCATGTGTGGAGAACTGGTTTTTGGTTCTTAAGATGTTTTTGTTGTTGTTGTTGTTGTTGTATCTTTCAATAAGGGATGATCATAAACCCATGTGTGGATTTGTCAAGTTTGTTCAAACTTCGATCTCAACAACCAGCATGAATCGACTTTATGTCCCCGCTCTATAACTGGCGATACTTATCAATGCTTCTGCGTGTCCATATTTGCAACATCGCTCTGTTTATTTGAATGGGATTACGGTGTTTGTTTTAATTCTCCCTCCCACTCAGTGAGAGAGGCCCATGTCTCCTGTCAGTCTTAGAAGAAGATGATAATCTGTGCACATTCATGTTGATCCTAAAATAAAAAAGTGCTATTTGCAGAATGCTCACGCCTGAAGTGCCGAAGTTAATTGGGTGCATAGAATAAACTGAAGGAGCACATTCATGACGAGCCACAATAATCATGTTTTATGCTCAACACGTTGCTTGTTATGATTCTGGATCAGTAGAGCAGCCTATATTGAGTGATGACTTCTTTCTAATTAGATACAATATGCAAATAGGGAACACCAGGAAAGCTATTGAATATATTACCAACTTCATAATATGCACATGTAAGAAATAAAGTCGTACCAAGACGTGCTGTCATAATCAATGTTTTCCCAGAGGAGGCTTTTTATATAGAAAAACAAATGAATGTGATACAGCGGCCGTTCGGATTTATGTGTTCATGTAATAGTACAGTTGGGTTGTGACTGACAGTCGGAGCACTGCTGCTCTCCTCTGGGAAATGTTTCTCTAGCAAACGCTTGATGTGCATGAGGCAGAGTTACACCCGCTCTGAACACTGATTAGTTGGCTCTAGGCTCGTATGAATTATGCTCTTTATGTCAGTAGCTCTTCCTGGAAATGTATGTCTTTGTCAGCGAAGGATGTACTCGGGCCAGAGTTCAGAGGTCAAAAGTTAAACTGTGATTGAGTTGAAACCTCACACACTCTGATGCACAGCCCTGAACATGAACATGAAGGTCATTGAAAGTTTTAAAAGGAGATCACAACAAAAGAAAAAAGATATTCTATGGAAATATTAAGCTGGAAGAAGAATCCCTTTAAGCACCGCACTTATTACGACTATCTATGCATAGCCTGTCCACTTGGGATGCTGACTCACCTCCTCGAGGCAATTTATTTTGAACTTTCCCATGTAGCTAGCTGTAGTCCATTCATTATCGTTACAAATCTTACTTGGGGAGAAGTAAGACAACAGCTCACACTGCAGCCCTGAAGTATTGGCTTTTTTGACAGGTTGCAATAGAGAAAGATAAACCTGTCAGTATGAGTGAATAATTTGTTTCTCTTGACATTCGCTGTGGGATTTGGAAGGCTGCTACTGTTTGTTATAGCCCCAGGAATAGTTACACAGACAATGGGTGATACAGCTGAGATTACAGCTATCCTCGCCAGATTGAGGGGCGAGATAAGGGAAATCACACTGTCCCGTAGGGAGGAGCTAGAGAGAGGAGTAGGTCTACTAACTTGCATGAGTTTATCCTGATGAAATGGTGTGAAGTCCAAGTTTCAGATTAAGGCCAAACATTAGCAGCTGACGTCTGAGAAAGCTTTTGAAAAGCAATGTTTCTGAGATAAAAGGAAAGAAAGCAGAAAGAAAATTCAGCTCTGTGTTTCTGAACAGCGGGTCCCGTAAGTAGAAGAAAAAAAAAAAAGACTAAACACGGGCCGTGCATTTAACAGTGGGCCTTTTTTTTCAGTGCTACGGACGTCTTATTTTTAGTTCCTCTCTACTCCTGTCCTTTGTAGCCAAGACTAAGAGACGTTCTCTACTTGTCACATTATGGACTGTTAATACTTTTGTGACTTTGCGGGAGCAGATGGAAATCCTTAATAGGAAAAAAAGGGAAAAAAATGAATTGATATTCTTCATTTTTCTGTCACCATGGAGAGAGAGAGAGAGAGGAGTGGAGTGGATGCAGCATTTTCATCTGAAAACTTCTGATACGACAAGAATCAAATTATGCGCAGATGTGCCGAGCAATCTGTTTGCTTTCTGAGGACGTATTCAGAACCAACTAAAGCATACATATGTATTTTAATAAACAATGCACAGGGATTACTGTTTTCTATTTTTATCTGTTAATGCAGTTTGAATAATGTAATTGTTGGGGCCATATTAAAGACAGTGCAGTTGGAGGAATTACATTAAGAGTGGGAGAAATCCAATAGATGGAAACCGTTGCAAAAAAAAACCTTATCAAATCAGAGTTGGTGAAAAGCCCCTCGCTCACACACATGCACATAAAGATATTCCTCCGCCACATACGCAACTGAAGGAAGCAATCCACTTAACATGGAAATTGTCCTTTCATCTTTTAGCAGGGAATCACTCTGAGGAAGTTAAGAGGCAACTAATCAACAATAAAGGAGATAGAGCAGCTGCAGCATCAGTTTTGGGCAAAAGAATTTCACTCTTGCACTCTGTGAACCTAAACAATGTCATTTCCTCCATGTGAAAAGAGCTCTGAATGAAATAATTAACTTACCTTTGGTTTTGGCTTTAATGTCCATATGCCTCAGCTCTTTCATTACGTGTATGTGTGTGCGTGTGTCTCTCTCTCGATAAGAGTGCGAGTCCGCTGTGATTCATGTAGGCACTGAGTCTTTGTGGTGCAAAGTGCCAGGAAAAGACATCGTTCCTGCTGCGGCACGTGACGGATGTGGTCGGCGTCAAGCAGCCGTAGTGGTGCCGCGGGGGTCGGAGCTAAGCTATTCTCCCCGCGTGATGGCTTACAAGCTCCAGCATGGTGGAACGGCTTGTGAAATATGGACACTACCACTGCCACGTTTTGACTCAGCAGCCAGTCAATTGACCTCAAAGGCCACTTAAGATTTGAGTGTGTAATATTTCATCTGATCGAATTTGCATTAAAGCACCTCTTTTGTGCCCACCTCTTCATTTATTCGAATCAAGCCACCAGAACAGAGCTCTTGACTTTGTCTCTTATACATTGGCCGGACGGAGCCTTTTTGTAGCTGTGTTTTTTCCTCCCACGCAGTTTGACTACGTGTAAGTGATAATTTAAGGTCAAAAAACGCTGCATTAACCCAAATCTTTTTTGAATCTCGCTAAAATGTCAACATCTTTCTGTGTTTTTCTGCTTTCTGTTGTCTTTGTTTGACTTTCTTTCATATTTGATATCTGACTGTTAACGTTTCACTGCAAAGGAAAAACCAGGAGGCGGCATGTAATTGGATGTTAGAGAGACAAAAGAGCATAGACTGAAGGGATTTACGAACATTCACACTCGGTGGAAAAAGATGATGTAGACTTAAAAGGCAAACACTGTATCTTTGATGGGTGGGTGTTACTGTTAGAACCACTTTCAGTTCAAGTGAAGTGAAATGAAATGAAACAACCAGTAAATGATATGCATAGTTTAGCCTCTTACTTGGGACATCTGAGAGCCCATTGGCTAAACGAAATCTAATTAGGTTTGGAGTAAACCACATTATTGCCTCATTACGGTTAATTGACCTCTCGGAGACCTGTTACTGGAACACTGGAGAGGATGCCTGTATACAGACAGAAACATTAAGAGGGTATGTTGAGAAGACTGAGGAAGTGAATGGAAAGCGCATTAGGGAAAGACATTACTCCATTCAATACACATTCACCCCTTCAGGATGAGTCTCAGTCTTTTCCGTTTTGAACCGAGACCGTCAAAGGAGGGCTGATAAATCAACTAATAAATACAGTAAGAACCCGCGACTTACGATGGAGTGTCCCAATATCAAAGGAGAGCCGGAGAAGCTAATTTTCCTTTACTTCACATGTGTGTCGCTTGAGGCCTGCCTTTTGAATGCTGCTCACTTTTCAACTAAAGATGAATCAGGGAATCTCACGGAGGTGTGATGGCGTTATCTGACAGGTATTTTTAGATTATTGTTATCTGTGGCGTGGTCTTTTAGGGTGAAATGATGGCTATCAAGCAGTTCAAATCTGGGTCGCCAGCGATTCCACAAATATGTAGGCCCATAGGAAAAGGAATCATAAAATATCATTTGCAATACATGTATAAGGGGGGCCCTGTTGCAGAATCCCATAAGGAGGTATCCAACTCATAAAGGCAGAGGAGAAGGAGGAATCCCCTTAAAACATCTCACATCAATAGGCATCCATAGCTTCAGGCTCACTCCCATTTTGCCTCATTAAATTCTCATACAGCCCTCATCAAAACACATCTTTCATCTAGACACAGTGTCGGTGCTGCGTAGAGACCAGACTGCACCACTGCCGATAAGAATTCATTCCATGGCCTGCATGCTGCGGACGGACGCTTGCTGCTAACACAGTGGGAGAAGCAGTTTGTTTTTGTTTTCTCCTCACAAGCAAAATGGATCCTTGAAGATGTATAGGACCTTTGAAGTTAATCTTCCAGCAACAGCTGGTGCCAAATGTGCTTGCCCACTGAAATATCAGCTGTGCGCAAATAAAGTTGAAATATATGACAACAGGGAAAGAAAAAGATGGATATCCAGAAAAAAGATTTGTGTTATCATGGAGGGGTGGGGGTGGGGGTTCATTCACAAAAGTAAAAGTTAACACTCTGAGCTGTCAGGAATAAACTTTTCAGGCGCAACCATTTGTTTTTCAATTAGTTTCTCAGTTCAACAATATCAGTTATTTTCCCTCACAGATTTTCTTTATTCATGCCAGTTTATGTTTTTTTTTTTTTTTTTTTAAGTTGCTCTCGATGCTCGTCAGAAGTCGATACATTAACATTAACAGCTGTTCAGCTTCATCGTTTATTCCTTCACTCAGCAGTCGGCCCATCTCGTCGCTCTCAGACATTCAGAGTCAGTGTAGCATCTTTGCAAAGCACCGCTCCGAGTACATTTTGTTACCGTCTTGTGCTGTAAATGAAGCTCTCTGCAACACTGCTAAGTAAACAGATGTTAATGCTAATGCTAACTTTGTGGTGATAGCAACTCTTTCAAAAAGCTCCTTTCAAAATGGGCCATCTCGCTATGAATAGATCATGTTTGGAGTTCTGGAAATATTTTTCTATTTCCTTTTGAACTAGTTGTTGATGCGGACTCGAGATTCAGACTCAGACTTTCAGTTTCTTTCATTTGATTATTAATGTTTCCTTTCACACAGCCAGAGAGAGAAACTCATGTTGAATATTGACAAGTTCTCCCTTTTCCCCATTAGCTGATTTTTGGTAAATGGCAGTGAATGTGTCATATTTGCTTGTTTTGCCACTGCAATAAATAAAACCCAATACAACTTATCTACTACTGAGTCACCTATGATAATAAATACACATTATATTAAGGTCAAAGTCCTAAAAAGTCAAAGTTTAAACTCGCCACCATGGGTGAAGACAACTGAATAGAAAGTTAGGAGATGCATGTTTTTTTGTTTTTACCTCAGTGGCTCTCGGAAGACATTTTAACTTTTCTCCTACATCTGTTCTGTACACAATATTTTTTACCTTTTGACTTTGTTTTTAAAAATAGAATACGATGTGTCCTAGTAGAGTCCATTAAAATGTTATAAATGCTTGAATGGCCTGTTGCATAAGAGAGTCTCCTTGAAAAATGGATAGCTCTCTTACTGTGTATACTTATATCTGCACCTAGCTGACATTCCTGGTTTTACTATGTATTGTATGTGTAATGTGTGTGACAAAAAAATTTTTTAGATTCTTCATTCTGATATTTCTATATGCCTGTAAGTCTGTGTGTGTGCGTGTGCGTGTGTGACACCATTGTGACAGACATCATCATCACTGATATTGTGACTATACCTTGTCAGGTAGCTGGGAATAGTTGTACTACATGCAACTGCACCAAAACTAAAGTATCTCAGCCACTAAGACTACAGATGGGTATTGATGTTTTTGACGTATGCGTGCATTGCGGGACTGGCACTTGTCAGGCCTGCTGCTCTAGTGAGTGTATTTGTATGTGTGATCTTCACCGCACGCATATTCAAAGTTTATGCGGAGCAGCGTGCATTTGTCTGTGATGTGCGTCTAGATGTGTGCTGTGTCTATATATAGTGTTTTGATGTATTATTTCACTGTGGATTGCCACATTTGAGGGCCCGTTAGATTTCCACCTAAGTTTGTTTATGGAGCTTCTATTTCAGTGTTTGTTTGTTTTTTATTTTTTACATGAGGGATCTCAGTTCAGCTCCACACACTCTGGTCCTCCACTTGTAGATTGGTGCAACCTGCAGCTTGAATGTCCTGCGTCTAATACTGAAGTGGCTTTTTTCTGAGTCACCTTGTGTCAGCCGTCGTTTCTGGCGAGTCACACACTCGCTGAGGAGCAAGGTGACTGTGGCTCTTTTCAAGAAGTGGTGGCAAAAGCTCTGTTGTTAAATACATATATGCCCATACTTTTCACGAGAGGATGGGAAAAACAACCCCAT
>OMNW01015605.1:0-13423 GCA_900303245.1 Selene dorsalis
TCTGGTCCTGGTACCGGTTCCGGTTCTGATGGTCCTTGTCCCGGTCGCGCACAGTCCCAGACCCATGGTCCTGGCTATGGTAACCCGAACCGGAACCCGAACCGGGACCGGGACCGGAACCCGAACCGGAACCGGAACCGGGACCGGGACCGGGACCGGAACCGGGACCGGGACCAGACCCGGGATCCAGACAGGGACCAGAACATGGACCGGGTACTGATATGTTCCGACGACATCTGCTGTATTTGACTTTACATGGCTTTGAACTCTGGCTAATTTCCTTTCAAAGACTTGAAAAGTGACATAACTCAAAAAATCTAGCTACACACTAAACCAAAATGGCGCCCATGAAAAAGACCTCACTTCACTAGTCGTGTGTTTTAATGCTAATTGTTTCACTTTGTTTCTTAAAGAATCTGAGGTGGGACATTGAATCATCGGGTCATCTAGTGGGGGAAAGTTACAAGTGCTTCTCTCTAAGTGTAGCAGAAAGGGTGGTCCTCACTCCATCTCCACACTTACCTGGAGCTCACTATGATGCCCATACAGGAGTGTGTGTGTGTGTGTGTGTGTGTGTGTGTGTGTGTGTCTCCAATGGGCAGCAATGCCCAAATGACAGACTGTTGGCAGAGATTGCCCGAGGAGCAGGTGCACAATGGATGACATTCACATCACATCCACAGCACACAAGTGTGGGAAAGGTGTGAGGGGAACTTAACATCGTGTGTGTGAGTCAGTTGAGGGAGGCTGGCTAATGGCTTGTGGCAAAAGTAGTTTGGATTCTTAAAGACTGACAGAGTGGCAGAGCAAAAAGACAAAAAAAAGAGAAAAGCCTTGAGTTGAGAAGTGTTGGTATGGTGATGGTGAGGACTGGAGAGGAAAAAAAAACAAAAATTAAATAAACACACCTGTGAGGAAGCGCCTGATTTCTCTAGTTGGTAGTTCTCTATTCAAGGATTCTTCATCAGGAAATTTTCACATGGATCCTGTTGATGTGTTTACAAGCATGTGTCATGTTCTAATTATAGAATATGAGAGCATTTGAGCTTCCTCTAATGTTTGAGAGGACGTGAAGCATGGGTAAGAGCTTTTTGTCACTTCAAGCAGTGTTGTGTGTGAGTGAGAGGTAGCTCTTGTGCTTGATCACTGCTTAGCAAGAGATGAAACTCATGTTGCCTTCAGAAGCTTTAGCTGTGGAGCCAGAGGTGATAAAGGTGTTGTGCTGCTTCATAGTAAGGACAATGGTGTGTGTTTTTTTGTGTAATCTTGTACTTGTGGTACAAGATTTAACACCTGACGAACTGTGACACTGGTCGTGTTTAGGACAACCTGTAAATAAATTCAGGTTTTTGTTTGTTCATCCCCAGGTGTCGGTTGTCCACCTGTTAAAAACGGTGCGTCTGCTCCGTTTGCTGCGGCTGCTACAGAAGATGGACCGCTACTCGCAGCACAGCACAGTGGTCCTCACTCTGCTGATGTCCATGTTTGCCCTGCTGGCCCACTGGATGGCCTGCATCTGGTACATCATCGGCAAGAGGGAGATGGATGCCAACACCTACAACTGGGATATTGGTGAGTACTGGGGGAATGATGGCAAGCAGCAAATCGCTGTTGTTGATGTTTTCGAAACTCAAGTGGAGAAATGTGCTCTAGTGAGTCTGGTAGCATCATTCCTCTCAGCTCACTGGGGGTGTTACTGGGCGCCACAGCAAGGAGGAGGTGTATCATCAGGCGCAGCTGGAACTCGGATTAGTGTTACTGGGGACTGTAATGTGATGCAAAGTGCAAGTGTGTAATGTTACAGACCTTTAGTTTTCTAGCTTTGATATAAAACATATTACGTCTTTGTTAGCATGACTCATCAATCTACTGAGTCATCACAGAACATGACACACAATAACGCTGCAGAGATTCAGATACACAATGAAACTCTTTGATGCTATTATTTTACCACTACAAGGCCTCGCTCTGTAAAAATAACCAAGTGTGAAAATGGATGTAGCTTCTGTGAATAAAAAATGAGAAGGAAATAGATAAATTAACTAGAATCTGGATCAAACCGAAACTGGGTGGAAAAATAAAAAACACGAGTAAATGAATGAGAGAGTGGGACATTAAAACCTTAAAAACTCTCCCGTGTTGAGAGCAGAGTGGTATGTGAAGTGAAGTGTGCCTGTAGCAGGTCATTGTCCAATTTGTTTGGAGATGCTAATGGAACATGAACAATGGTGGCATCGAACAGGTGCTGATCGGGTGTTTAAATAAGTAGGAATAAGAGAATTCACTGGTGGGACAGAAGCTGTTTTGTGGCATTTTGAGAATGTGCGACATGTACACACAGTACATGTGTGTTGTTGGTGTTGTTTTTGTATGAGTCAAGTAGTGAGGTCAGATGAAGTGTTATTCTAGCAGTGGCAGCCATTATCCAGCTGCACTAAATCAATATAAAGGAAACGCTGGACTTTTCTGTACAAAACTCTGTAGAATAAATGGCTCAGAATAAAGACCACGCAGCTAAGGTGATAAATTCTTTCTTGATCAATAGTTGTTAAAAAAGAAAATTTTCCCTCTTTCCTTCACATAAACTGACCCCTGTTTCCCTCCTTTGTTTTCAGCGTTTTGTGTCAAGATTTAATTTTTGACCTTTCTCAGCTGTAAACATGTCAATTTTCTGGTGAATTGCACTTTCATCGCTAAGTATTTTTAAATCAGCAGATATTCTGAAAAGTTTGATGTAGGAAGGATTTGATATTCTCCTGTAGAGATGCTTTCTTTCACCAACATGGTTTATTTACAACCAGGATTAAAAACCTAGTCTCGCATAATGAAGCACTTCACACCAGTATCGATGGATCGATGGACGCTGCAGTTCTGTGACAGTCCTCATAGATCAATTCAAAAAACACCACGTGCAGGTGAGTTTGAAGATATAACAGTGAACTGAGAGGTGGTTGCCAATAGCTGAGCATTGTGCTGTCATATTACGGAGTGTGTCCTCATACAGGACAGAGACAGAGACAGTCTGGGTCTCCTGACGTTCCAGTAAACGGTGTGTTTTAGCAGCTAAATTAAGGTTATGATTTCCTCATCAATTTATTGATTCTCGAGTCTGTTGTGAAATATGCATTGAATGGAAAGTGTGAGAGCAACATCCATATCAGTTTTGTGTGTATGTTCTTGTAATTAATGATGGAGCCCCCCAAGCTTCTCCCCTCAGCCTCCAGGTCCCTCATATAATGAGGCCCCCTGGGCTGATCTCCAGTCAGTATCGATGAGCTGCACTGTTTGCATTTACCTCGCTTTGGCGTCTTCGTAACTGGTTCTGGGTCATGACTGGGTCATGAGAACGATGCAGATTTCTCTTCACCAATTACCACATTTCAGTGTCATAAAATAACAGGTCGGTACACGAGGCAAGATTAATACGTTGTATCCTAATTATGTGTTTCTGATGCTGAACTGAGTGCTGGAAGTCAGGCAGCTATGAGGGGCTTCCATCCAATTACCATTCATCAGTGTCTGCAGGAGACTCTCCTGGGAATCAGCCGCACCTCTCCCCACTGTACTGACCAGAGATCAGTTCAGGTTCCCAAGCATCAGTTCTGTTTCTATTGCTATTGTTCTGGCTGTAGCATGGAGGGGACTGCTGCTCACTGCACTTTCTACAACCTGGTGCTGCTAGCTTCGTCTTCATCGACATGCTTTACTGCACATGTCCATATATCCACTGCAGCCTCTTTGAGTCTTAAGATATTAGAGACAATCACATGTTGCATTAATGGTGATAACATCAAGCTCCCTCACAATATAAGAAGAATATTCAACAGGTTTCATCTGATCCTTTTAATAATCACAACAGCTTTCTTCACAATTGTTTTTCTAGATTTGCCTCTTTGTGACAGAGCTGTTCTAACACACAGAGTGTCAGTGTCAGTGTTATTAGCTTAAAAAACAAAATGAAAGGGCACTTTTTTATGAGGTTTATCTATCCATATGTTCTTTCACCCATCAATATCTAAATAATTTAAATCCAGGATGGCTTCACGAGCTGGGGAAACGACTGGAGTCACCGTACTACACCATCGGAGGTGTGAACGGGACCAACAGCGGGCCCTCCATCCGGAGCATCTACATCGCTTCACTGTACTTCACCCTCAGCAGTCTGACCAGCGTGGGCTTCGGCAACGTGTCGGCCAACACTGACGCCGAGAAGATCTTCTCCATATGTGTGATGCTTATCGGAGGTACACAAAAACATCACCGATCACATCAGAGAAGTAAAACTGTGAACAACACATGCACATTTTGATCTGCATGCAGTCATTCATTAGGATCAGTATAATGTCCTTTGCAGGATGGATGGATCCAGTTTAAACTGGATCATACACTGGGTTTGTTCTTGGGGATGAGGAGAGGTCACTGTGGTGGGTTTTCCCTGTAGACACTCCTCTCTCTGGTTCGGCTTAACGTTAAATGTCCCTGACTGCCTGGGGGGTGATAGCTGTCACAGACACACACTATGGACATGAATGCTTGCACACTCACACACACACACACATCCATACTTTCCCTTGTGTGTTAATGTAAAATGGAAACTAACGCAACGCACCTGTTCATATTTATAGTGGCCTATAGGTCAAATGCGGTGAGGAAATGAGATTATTGCCTTATTAGAATGAATTGAATAGAAACCCACCTCTGAGTCTGCTGCACAGAGCACAGAAGAAAAACTCTGAAAGAAATGTCTTTAAATCGTTTTCAACACTCACTCACATCAATGGCAAGACAGGAGTCAGTGGGCACACAACTTGTCACCTCAGACATGAAATCTGCGTTCTGTGCTTTCATGTCCCAGCCTGTGTGTGACACACACCTGCGGCACCGTTGAAATCTAAAAGAGATTAGGAGGATATATCATCTGTGGGTGTATGAAGGGAAGGTATGTGTCAATCCAATCAAACCAGCCCCTCTCAGCCGTGACACCAGTGTTCCTGTCTGTGAGGTGCACAGTCACAACACATGAATGTAAATATGCTATTTGCTGGTTAACTGGTTTTTCTGTTTGTTTGATCACATACATTGACAGCTTCTGATAAGATCCATCCACGATCACATGGACAGGACAGATATATTTGATGTGATGATTCAGTGTCACCACAGAATTTAATTAAAGTGGAGACGAACCTAAATTGTATTTTTATCTTTACACAGTTATTATCTTTATATAATTATACATAATTTTTATTGTTGTTATTATGGTGTTGCATTGGAAAATGTTTTTAAGTGTAATGGAATATTATCCCATCAACGCTGACCTGCAGCCTGTTGTGTCTCTTTACATACAGTGGGATAGACCCAAACCTTTTCTGTTTACTTCCTGATCGGATCTATTTCATTCATCATCATCTATTCTTTTCCTCCTGTCCATCCCTCCTTCATCCCTTCCTCTCCTCTCTGCAGCACTCATGCATGCATTGGTCTTTGGTAATGTGACAGCCATTATCCAGAGGATGTACTCACGCTGGTCCCAGTACCACACCAGAACCAAAGACCTCAAGGACTTCATACGCGTCCATCACCTGCCACAGAGCCTCAAGCAGAGAATGTTGGAGTATTTTCAGACGACCTGGTCGGTCAACAACGGCATCGACTGTAACGAGGTACAAACTGCTAACCTCACCTCAGCTGGTGTAAATCCTCATCCTCCTTTGTCAGTTAACTTGCATTTTGACACCCGACAGCAAAGCATTTAGAGATCAATACTTCATTTGAAAAACCACGTTCCTTAGCCCTCACATGTCAGACACATCACGAGTGTGATGATGTGGTCGATCATATATGACCCCCCACAGTGTAAGAACATGTTGTTTTCATCAGCACAGACTGACGAGGAGAGGACAGAGGACAAGAACAGCAGAGAGAGACATCTCTTCTCTGTCTGATGTGCTCGTGTGTGGATGCATGTGTGGATGACAGGACACTGTATTCAGGGGTTTAAACCATCACAGACTGTTCTGGGCTGTTTCTAGATGATGTCAAACTCATGTTACAGTACATGGGATTGTAGACACTTGAGATGTGGGGAATCTAGGTCACATGATTCTACTGTAGGTCCATGAAACTGGAGCATATGCATTCAAATCATTGTACTTTTTCATTACTGAGAAACATTGAATTTAAGCTTCTATATTTTGAAATTTGCAATGAAATAACTGCAGTAAGTAAAATGAATTGCTCGAAAAGATGGTACTGTAGATATTATATCATAAACACACCAACAAACATGTAGTGTTGACAATCTTGGAATTTAAGTTTATGTCATGGTGACACTATGCCAGAAAGAAAAGTCGGCTAAATGTCTGAGAGCAAAAAACAGATTAACATTAACATAAAGGGAAAAATGGAGACAGGTGGAGACGGGGCTGAGTTTGCCAATGTTGTGTGAGGACAGCTTAGAGGAAACACAAACAGAAAAAGGAGGGTGAGCAGCACCTTTTCCTGACTAGCCTGGGGAAACTGAGGCAGCCAGGCAGTAGTCAAATAGCAGCTCGTCCCTACAGGCTGTGAATGCCTGCGAGACAGCTGTCAGAGCCCAGACCAGCGCGTAGATGGAGTGATGATGATGATGATGATGATGATGATGATGAATTCTAGACAGATGAATTATAGATGGGTCTGTTGATTAAAGTCAGCCTGGCTCTGATGACTCATTGATCGACTCTATGTGTCTGTGAGCCCCAGATCTTTGTCCTGACAGGAACACAGACACAGAGAAATGACAGTGCTTTGCAATTTGGGTGTTTTTCTTCTGTGCAGCAAGTTTGTATTTTGTGTTGACACAGTGATATATGGGTTATGTTAGTCTTTTTTTTACATTGCGCAGATGTTTCTTCTGTGGTTTATTTGAGTGTTCTGGAGTAATTCTTAAACGCATTATATCCACTATGACACATAGAAAATTAAATATCTTCTTCTGTGCATTGGCTGACTGGAAATGATGTCATACATAATATAATATAATGCTCAGAATTTTTTGAGTTCTATAATTCTATAATAGTTTGAACAGAAACTATTGATCTTCTGCTATATATATATATATATATAAACTTGACATTAATGTTTCCTGTGCTGCAACAGCTCTGGAATCAAATAAAAGCCTTGGAATTTAATCACTGAGCTGCAGCATGGGATATTTTCACAGCTGTCATACACTCCTCATTCTTGCCTGCCTCCTCTGTCTCTCTCCCTCTGTCTGTCCCATGCTCTGCCTCTCTCCCTCTCATCATCTCCACAGCTGCTGAAGGACTTCCCGGACGAGCTGCGCTCCGACATCACCATGCACCTCAACAAGGAGATCCTGGAGCTGACGTTGTTCGCCTCAGCCAGTCGTGGCTGCCTGCGTTCCCTGTCTCTGCACATCAAGACCTCCTTCTGCGCTCCCGGAGAGTACCTCCTCCGGCAGGGCGACGCGCTCCAGGCCATCTTCTTCGTCTGCTCGGGGTCCATGGAGGTGCTGAAAGATGGCATGGTGCTAGCTATCCTGGGTATGATACAAAGATGGGGGAAAGAGGGCAGAGGGGATGGTTGTGGTGGTGGTGAGAAGAGGAAGCAAAAATCCCTCTGTGTTTTTATTATAGCTTTACAAAGAAACTTCCCAAAGAAAGCCTCATAATAAGGCTCTGTGTGGCTCATTGTGATAAAGCTGGGTCCTCTAAATGAGCTCATTGTTTGGACACAGGAGATTTATAGTGGCCTATAGGCTATAGCTCATCCTCAAAGCTGCCTGTTACTGAACCCCCATAAAATCAACAGTATAGTCAGGTGTCATTTTTCCAGTATATGTTGCAGCAATAAGAACCAAAGAAGGATTTTATCTATAGCTGTGAATAAAATATTTGGTTAGTGTATTTTTAATTCTCAAAGGTGAACTTCATATAGTCAGCATGACTAATTTATGGCTGGTCTAGCAAAGATGAGCAAAGCTGATGTTGAAACAGACACACAGATTCAGCCACTAAACTCTGTATCATATCACGATCCAGTTATCCATTCAGAGCAATCTATGATCGTCCAAATCCATACAGGTTAAACCTCTTCAATCTGGTGATGTCCAGCTGAGTGTGTTCGAGAGCATTCTAGATAGCACTGTAATTCAGTCCTGTCCACTTCAATCTGTGTTGTCCAGTCCAACCCAGCTCATTTCATCAGTCCAATTCACTAGACTCAGGTAATTTCAGTTCCATCAAGCCCAGTGCAGTTAGTCTCTGCCCCTTGTACAGCAGGTGAAATCAGTCTGTATATGGCACCCACAGCCACATTAGTATGTTTTTTTTAATTGCAGTGTTCAGTTAATGGTTGATTTTCTAAGGCAGCAGCTAATTATGATGTCAGCTGCCAGCACTGTTCCTTGTGTTTCCTAAAACAGAAAACAGAATGAAAAAAGAACATTTCAGTGCTCGGAGAAACACTGAAAACCAGAAAAATAAAATACGAGTGATACTAAAATTAAATTGTCTCCTCATTAACCAGGGAATGAGACTCCAAAACAGTTGGTAAAGCTGCAAAGCACCACAGACTAACTTTGGTTGTCTTTATTCATAAAATTATGATAATAATAATTTTTAAGACACCGTTGTGCTGTTGCAGAATGCAGAATAGGTCATTATGTGAAAGAAACAAAAAAAAAGAGATAATTAAAGGAATGCCATACAAACCATGGCAACTATGAGACCACCTCTAGAGAGCAATCCCATATGAAGACACTGGTCCAGTCCACAGCAGCTGGAGTGTGTAGATGATACTCATGTGACTGTCGTCTTAGAATCCTGAGCCGATCGGAAGCAAATGCATATTTGTCAAAGATATGATGAAATTAGCACTGCGCATGAGCAGCACAGTAAACACCAGGGTGAAGCTCAAGTCACTTTTTCATCATATTTTCAATGAGCTACTACATTTGACATCTCAAAAATGTCAGGCACAATCTCATGTACTTGTATTTCAACAGTGAAACAGGTCTCTCTGTTACTGCTCTCATTTTTGTGAAAAAGGAAAAGCCACTTGTAGAAATGGTTTTGGGCCTAATTCACTGCAGCTCAGGTGGACCAGATGACTACGTCCTCTCACCACCATCACAACTTCCTTTCAATAGAGCTGCACAAAAGTTTCAACTGGCTTTTGTGTGCTGGAGATCTTCCCACAAATCGTGTGACATTTTAGAGCTGTGGTGATGTCACTCGTGTGTGTGTATGTACGTGTGTGTGTGCAGAATAAATCTTAAACAAGACACTAACAGGCCTCAGTGTAGCTGCTTCCCCAACCAAGCACATCTGCTGTGTAACACCACCTCTTGTCCTGAGTGACGTCGTGACTTCTTCTATCTGACCCCCATGACACAGAGTCATGGACAAATCTGTTGCAAGCGTGTCTGTGTGAGCTGTGGTGATGTCACTCATGCGCACGTGTGTGCGTGTGTGTGTCAGTGAGAAAGAGCAAGATCTGAATCTGAAACTTCATCCATCACGTTGTCTCTGTTGGTGCGTTATTTAAACTCTTTATCTCAGATTGTCCCTACCTGTTGTTGGTCTCAGCACCTGCATATAAATGCTCCTGCTGCAGAAAGTTTCTTTGAGCATGTTTTCCTCGAGTAGGTGGAATTGTTTACTGGTGCTTAGACTAGCATGTGTGTGGGTGTGTGTGTGTGGGTAGATGTGTATGTGTGTGCGTGTGTGTGTAGGCTTGACAGACGGAAAGCATTGTCTCTGCTCGCCTGCTGACTGTGCAGAAGGTCAGGCTGACATTGAGCGTCTGACTGAAGGGGAAGAAAGCTTCTCTCGCTCAGTTTCTCTTTCTCTCTTTTTCTTTCTCCCTATCTTCCTCCCTCTCTCTCTCTATCACTTTCTCCCTTTCTTCCTTGTCTGTAGCGACAGCTCAGCATCACATAATAGAGAGTGGGAAAGTGTGAGAGAGGCCATGGTGAGAGACCTGAAACAGAGAGGATGAGGAGAAAGTGAGGTTGATGGAGAGATGAAAGAGAGACAATGTTTGTAGTGTAAAAGTCAAAGGGATGGGACTGAGTCAAGGTGAGGTAGAGAGAGAGAGAGAGAGAGAGAGAGAGGGGAAGGAGAGGTAGGAAAAGGAAGCATGAGTTACGAGAGGGAGGAAGGCCGTGGGATGAATGAGTGGAAAGATAAAAGAGAAAAAATGGGACTGAGGAGGACAAGAAAGGAAAGCTGACAAGAAGTAAAACTTGAAGAAAAGACTGGAAAAGGTAAAGAGAAACTGGATGGACAAAAAGAAGAAATTAACAGAACCGAAATGAGGGAAGGCAGAAGAAAAAAGGGAACAATTGGGATAAATAAGGGAGAGAAGGAAAAAAAATAGGGAAATGGGAAACATGGAGATGTAAGAGAAGAAATAAATAAATAGGGAAGAAGAGAGGACGAGAAGGAAAACATGGAGGAGGAGAAATGAAAGAAATGAAGGGAGGAATTATAGAAGAAGGAAGAAATGAAGGAAGGAATGACAAAAAAGAAAAGACAAAAAAGTGGGGGCAAAGGAAGAGAGGCAGGAAAACACCAAAGAACAAAAGAGGAGGAAAGAAGGAAAGGAAACAGTCCAGAAGAAGACAGATTAAGAAAACAGGAATTGAAATAAGAAAAGAAAAGAAATATGGTGGAGGAAAAAGGAAGTTAGAAAGGAGAGAAAGAATGAAAACAGGGAGAAGAAAACACAAAGCAGAAGATGAGGCAAAGAGGATGAAAGAAGGAAGGAAAACAGAAGAAAAACAGATAGAGGTAAAGTGAAAGGAAATGAAATTAACAGAGCATGGGATAAAAAGAAAAAGAGAGGAGAGGAGGAGAAAGACATACGGGGAGGCAGCAGAGAAAATAGAAGACAATGACAAAGGGTTTTGATATAGCAACAGGGGTGAGAAATCTGGAAACATGGAGGGGGGGGCAGAGAAGTAATGACTGAAATAAGAAGGAGAACAAGTGGACTCAGAGACGCGAGGAGAGACAGAGTCAGAGAGGAGGACAGGAAGAACAGTCACGACTGTCGCTCCATCACCTAAGGTTTAATTGAGCTGCGTTCACAGTTCACAATGACCATAATGAATATTTTATCACTGCTTAAGGGGCATTAACACTGATGGGGTACTTAGCCTGGTCCTATATGTATTAAGAGAACAGGAAACAGCAGCTGTCACAGCCTCCTCACTCCAAACCAGACGATGCACTAAGAGCAGTGAGAGTGATTATGTTTCATAAATAATAATCACAGACTGTAAACAGCACTGTGCTGTTTTTTTCACCATCTCCTCACTGTTTGGCATCACTTAGTCATCTGTGATTACTTCTGAAACCATCTCAGGCTTCAGCGCCCCTCACACAGTTGATGTCTTCTCAGATGACCAGTTGTGCTACTTACGTTTTCATTTTAACATCATCTGACAAGTAAGTGGCAACAGTTAATTAGTAGGAGACGTTGATGTTAATATATGAATGCACAGAGGAGCTTGTGGTCTCGTTGTGTTTACTTCCAGCCGCCTCGATGGTCTTTGTTGTAATGTACGAAGAAAGGACCAGTGACAAGTCGATGAATCAGGAGCTGCCAAGAGCCTCAGTTGGCAAAAGCCTGAATTACAGTGATGTTGAATAATGGTGGGAAGACAGTTTGGACATCAGCCTCAGCTGTGGCAGCATGGAGGTAAAAGATGGAGTCAAGTTAAAATTATGGCAACAGTTCAAACAACACATGAAACCATTTCTCAAGCGTGATATAGATCATTTTAAAACCATTTATAAGAACAGCTTTTAGGTTGAGAGGATGTGGAAAAAACCTGAGACGTAGTCATTTGGGTTTGTTAGTTTGTCAATAGATAATTTGATGGCTTACTCTCTGGAGGAGAATTGCAGGTTTATGTTTGAGTCAAAATCAGTTTCTTTAAGATATATATAGTAAAATCTACGAATATGAGTGAGATCAGAGGCCGGTGTTGTTCACCTCTGGAGATGTTATGGATTCAGCATAGCTACAGAGACAGCAGCAGCACAGATGTTTGCTGACATGAGGGCTTTAAACAAGTCTTTAATAGTCAGGTGGTCTTCCTAATGCTTCAGCATCATACTGCTTCAAAACCTCTCACACACTCCAGGCTGAGTGCTCCCTCAGAAACCCTTCAACAAATGGAGGATCTGATGTTGTAGCGTCTGCATTAGAGACTCAGCCCCCTTTTACCAGCATGCAAACATGATGCTGTGACCCCGTCTCTCACCTGCTGCCTCCATATCTCTGTCTGAGCAGGTAAAGGTGACCTGATCGGGGCGAACCTGTCCTTAGATGACCGGGTGATAAAAACCAATGCTGACGTCAAAGCCCTGACCTACTGTGACCTGCAGTGTATCAACCTGAAGGGGCTGTATGAGGTGTTGGACCTGTACCCTGAGTACTCGCACCACTTCGTCCAGGACATCCAGCAGGACCTTACATACAACCTAAGGGAGGGGCATGAGACACACGTGAGTCCATCCAAGTTGTTTTAAAAGCCACTGTCTAAAAATGTGTTTTTCTTAATGTTAATTTTGAACACTTGAGCTCCGCTGTGCAGAATGATCTGTGTCTGTGTCTGTGTTCACATTCACCAGCTAAAGGTGAAAAGTTTCAAGTTTCTGTGTTTACCTTATATCTGAATTTCACACATACACAGATTGGATATTTTTTAAATCATAGTTTGTAAGCCAATTATGATCCAGTGTAGAATTGACTTCAGTCCGATATGGGAACTTGAAACCTCCAGTGCAGGAGTAACAACCAGACAATGTGAGAAATCTGTCAGACACAAGTCATTATTCAAAACAATCTACTTCAGAGTGTCTGGAGGGCAATTTAAAAAACAATTCACCTACATACTGGTTTTAATGCACAATGACAAAAGCTCTTTTTTCAGTTTTTACTCATTTTTAACAAAAAATATAGCGATTTTCCACTTGTGAAATTGTCTTGTAATATTGACAGTTTCGAGGAAATAACAGTAGGAGGAGTGCAAAGTAGAGTGGGAAGAAAATGCAAATGATTATGTGTTTATGTTTCTCTAAGACCAACAATGGTTCAACTGAAGTGTGCTTTTGCTTCAAGCTGTGCTTTAAAATCAAACGCTGCCCTCACATTTTCATAGTATTGATTTTTTTGTAATGTGATAGTGCTTTTTATTTTGATGATCTAAATAAATTAATCTCTATGGTGACTGAAGGTGCTGTAAAAGCAATGGGTCGAGTCAGAGGAAAGAAAGAACGAGTGGAGTTTAGAGGGAAAGAGTGAGACTTTCAGGATGGATGGAGAAAGCTCTGATAAAAAGACATGTTTGTGTGTGTGTGTGTGTGTGTGTGTGTGTGTGTGTGTGTGTGTGTGTGAGAGAGAGAGA